>JABUQX010063088.1:0-15000 GCA_015478945.1 Trachelipus rathkii
CTGTACCTTTAAAGCCAAGCCCCAGAAACCCCATGAATGGCCGTGGCGCCAGCGGTCGACGATGACAACGCGTTGTCCAGCCTGCAGCAGCTCTGCGAGCATTCCTGTTTTGTGGCATGCGCACCTCCAACATGCAGCGCGTTACTGGCTCAGGCGGTGGTTGGTCGCGTCGGCGCCATCGGGGCCGTGGCGGGCTTCACCAGGCGCGCGCCCTGAAGTTACACATTTATCACACTACGTGAGAGCTAATTTGTAGGTTATGACATAATCTCCATATGATAGCTGTTAGTTGGTTGTTCACATAGCCGTATTTATTAGGCTACATAGTACATATCAATGTAATCTAAAAGGGTATGCATTAGGTATTTTAATTTTAATTCCTTGTTAGATGTATCGATATTTTTAAATACTATTGGATATGCCATTGTAGCTGAACCCTAAATACATTGACACGTTTCAGCTTTCCTTTGTAGGCATACATTGATGCTTCACGACGACGTGTCTAGTTGTTTATGGGTACATTGCGTGAAACCGAATAAACCATGTATCAATACATTATCGAGAGGAAGATTCTCACCTTCATTTCTTTTTTTTATAGCATTTGCTGTAGCTTCATAAAAATATATCATCATCTCATTCGACATTCATCTTGCATCGGCTTGTACTATGCGCAGATACACCCAACGTAACATATCCCATCCTCCTTAATGAATTAAATAATCGAACTACTTATATTCCTACATATTTTCATACTTAAACATCCCGTATGGTGATACACCGCTGTACATAATCCTCGTGTGAGACACACTTCACATATATATATATATATATATATATATATATATATATGTATATATAGATATATATATATATATATATATATATATATATATATATATATATATATATATATATAGTATAGTATATATATATATATATATATATGATATAGGTATATATATATATATATATATATATATATGTAGGCATATATATATATATATATATATATATATATATATATGAGTATATATATATGTTGTATATATATATATGAGTTATATAGTATATATGAGGCATATATATGATATATATATGGTATATACATCAGTTGGGAGCTGCGCAATTTATCTGAAATTCAGCAATGCAGCCTACCAAAATAATACGTAATTGCGATCGTATGATACTCTGAGGGCAAACATTGCGGAATTGCGTGCCATGGAATGCCTACATTTATTCCCGGCAATTTGACCCGCACCTGCACTAGGACTACCGTGCAACAATTTCAGCGAACACTGAAAAATTTATAGTCCAGTCAAATTTACAAGCTGGCTTGACTTTGTACCTCTGAGTGGCAAAACAACTGAAAATCAGTATTTTTTGTATCTTTCATATTTTATTAAAGTGTTTGTAAATAAGTAATAATTAACAAAAACTTAAAGGCTTAAATGCATGAATAAAAGTTTGAAATCAACAATTTATTCTTTTTCTTTTATACAAATTTTCTTAAGCTTAAGTTATAATGAATATAATTTATGAAACCTGCCACCACCAAATTTCAGATAAAATGTATTATACAGTAAACATAAATGATGAATAAAATAATATAACATTGGTAGAGAACATCAGAGAGTCTATAACAAGTATGAATATAAATATATTGATATATCGATATATTTATATATAGTTATATATATATATATATATATATATATATATAGTTATATATATATTATATTACATATATATTATTATTATATATATATTATTGGTTATTATTGCTAAGGTTATATATAAAGAAGTATATTACATATAAATATATACAGTTATATATATATATATATATATATATATTATATATATATTAAGTTATATATATATATATTATTATATATATATATATATATATATATATATATATATATATATATATATATATATATATATATATATATATATATATATATAAAATTCTCATAAGAACTTACCATCGTAGGAAGAACCTACCAGGGAAGTAATTATCCGGTTATCCGGCCGGATAACAATGATATCCGGCCGGATACCGGATAGTCAAAAACTTGGCCGGATACCGAAAGTTACCGGATATCCTGACCATTCCTAATATATATATATATATATATATATATATATATATATATATATATATATATATATATATATATATATATATATATTATATGTTATATATATATATATATATAAAAAGTATATATATATATAGTTATAGTAGTTGAGCAAGCCAAATGTTCGCCTATTGAAAACATACATTCGCCTATAGGCGAATATACTTTTTAGTGCTTTTAGCACTAAAATGAATTTTTTAATTACCGTGTAATTTCTACCCTTCTTCGACGAAAACTGCGGTAGGTTTTTTCGAACAATGTAATTAATTAATAAATTAGCTAGGCCCCCCAACAACCGAGATATTGCCAGGTTGGGTTGAAACTTGTATACACCTTCGGCATATCCACGATCATATATGGAGTTAATTAGTCGTACATTATCCAAAGGGGGCCCCAGCCCCAAAACCTGAATATTGCCGCGTGAAGGCTGAAACTTGGTGTATACACCCTTCATATAAGGTACCTACATCATATATGGAGTTAAATAACCGTACACCACAAAGGGGGGTCTCCAGCCCCCAAAACCTGAAATATTGACATAGAACGACGAAACTTGGTATACACCCTTCATATAAGGTACCCACATCATATATGGAGTTATAATTTAGTCGTAATATTATCCAAAAGGGGGGCCCCTGGCCTCATAAAACCCGAAATATTGATATAGAACTATTTGGAAACTTTTGTAAGCATACACCCTTCCCATATATAAATTACTAGGAATGATATCTGCCTATAGAATGAACATATACTTTTAAGTGCTTTTGGCACTAAAAATGAATTTTTAATTAGAATTTCACTTCCATTGTATCGTAAAAAAAACCCAGTTTTTCGAAACAATAAAAATTAATTAATTAATTAAATAAATAAATAAATAAATAAATAAATAAATAATTAAATAAATAAAAAAAAATTGAAATGATCGTAGAAGGTTGAAATTTGGAGATAGTATAGAGGAGGAATGAGTAAGTAGGACACGGATCCGGATTTGATCCGGCAATCCGTGTGCTGGCCCGGTGTGGTGCTGAGTTAAATATTTGTATAATAATACAATATTGGTATCAAAATATATGTTTATATATAAGGTCGTATTCCTTTGAATATGCATGGTTTAAAGACCTTCGGCGAGAAGAGTTCCGTGGACAGCCGCCTTCCCCCTGTCTGACGTGTGCGCCCGCGTGCGCGCAACCGTGCGGAAACCGGCGCGCGCGCGCCCGCAGGCGCGATCCGGCGCGAAACCACCGCGAGAACGCAAACGTGTTCAGTTTTCTTTTAATAAATTTTATAATTTTTTTAGCTTTTACGAGTGAGCTTTTGTTTTCAACTTAATTTTTTTCAAAAATTTATTATTTTTTTTTTTTTTTTAATTTATTTTTGTTTTTACTAAAATCTTTTATGCTTTTCATGTTTATAACGTAAAAATTTACGTTTTTACATACCCTAAATCAGTAAATCAGTAAATCAAACCACAATCCAACCACCCTTCTGTCCACCCGTGATATATTGATCTATTGATCTATTGATTCAAGTCGTATTTTTACTAAAATTGTTATGTTTTACATACCCTAAATCAGTAAATCAAACTGCTCTCCATACCCTTACTCCATCTATGATATTGATCTATTGATCTATTGATCCTTTGATCTTTTCGTGTTTTACATACCCTAAATCAGTAAATCAAAATCAAACTGCCCTCTCACCCTCCTACCCATCTATGATCTATTGATCTATTGATCTATTGATTCAAGTCATATTTTTATTAAAATTGTTATGTTTTACATACCCTAAAGCAGTAAATCAGTAAATCAAACCATCATCCAACTACCCTCTCCACCACCCTTCTTTCCATCTATGATCTATTGATCTATTGATCTATTGATTCAAGTCATATTTTTCTTTAGTATAAATAAGTTCTTTGGATAAAAGTAGGAAAAGAAAACAAGTTTTTATTTTAAAGCGTTTATAACATAAGTGCAAACCTTTCTCTTATTCATTAGTGTTCAGGTGTCAACCTAGGATGGACGTTGGTAAATTTATGTTCCGTGCTCCAGCTACGTGTCTTGTGTCTGGTCCTACAGGCTGCGGGAAAACCTTTCTGTTATTAAATATTTTAAAAGAGGTTGAGATCTTCGAACAGCAACCTGTTAAAATCATATGGTGCTACAGTGTTTACCAAGAAAAGTTTAATGATTACAAAGATGTAATTCAATTTCATGAAGGTTTATATGATATAAAAGCTCTTCAATGTTTACCAGGTCATAAAATTATAATCCTTGATGATTTGATGCATAAATTGAATGAGGATATAGCTGAAACTTTCACAGTTTACTCTCATCATTTAAACATCACAGTATTTTTTATAACGCAGAATATCTTTCATCAGAATAAGTATATGCGTGATGTGTCTTTAAACACACAGTATTTAATCTTGTTCGGGCAAAGAAGGGATATGAGTCAGGTCAATGTTGTAGCTACCCAAATGTTCCCTACTCAACGTAAAGAGTTCCTAAAAGTATATAAAGAAGTTACATCTATACCTCACGGTTATTTACTCTGTGAGCTTCATCCTAAGAACACGCATAGAGTGTTACTGCGCACAAATATCTTACCTAACGAGATTGAGACAGTATACATACCTGAATAATGAGTACTCTAGTAGCAGATTATTTACCTCTTATGAGAAAATTTAAAACCCTGAAACCTTCTGAAAAACGTAAACTGATCTGTGAAGATGAAAAATTCATACAATGTATAGCGGAAGTATGCCTAAATCTTATAAAAGGAAATGTTCCTTTAAACAGACCTCAGAAGGTAAAGCTACGTCGTCACAGAAACATCATTAAAAAACTTGCTGGTAACGTAAGAAAACTTAAAAATAAAAAGAAGCTATTACAGAAAGGTGGAGGTGTGTTCCTACCTTTACTCTTTTCCGTTATAGCCCCTTTGATAACCAAGTGGCTTGCTCAATGATGAAGAAGGTAGTGGTTTTACCCTACAGTGATTATGAGAAGATGAAATATAACACAGAATCACTTACAACAAATACCAACAAATAAATAAATAATAAACAATAAATAATAACAAATACTCAGCAACAACAACAACAAATAACAACAACAACAACAACAACAATAGCAACAACGACAACTGGGAGCCACAACAACAACAACAACAACAACAGCAACAACAACAACAGCCACAACAACAACAACAACAACAGTTCGAACAACAGATCGGGTATAACCCTTATCAGCAGTTGCTCCAACAGCAACCTTTGAGTTTATATGATCCGCAAGTTGAGCAGATAAATAATTACGAGAAGGAATTGTATCGAATATTAAACTCTGATGTTAACATTCACGAAAAAAGAATCCTATATCAAAACGCTATACAAAAATTAGTAGATCTAAAAGCTTTATTTAATTCACCAAAGGAAGATTCAGCTCCAGCACCAGATACTAAGATTGAAGTGAAGAGAGAAGATAATTTTAAACATGTCCTCAAGGAAAGCTTACCAATGAGAAGTAAGAAAACGGGTTTAGCTCTATATAATATTTTAAAAGATCAGATTACATGGAACGAGCTCGGGCAAATCATTGACGGAGAAACAATATTTGGTTCGAATATTGTTGACTTGATATCCGATCTCTCGCGTGATTGGAAGAAGGCTCCTGTAACAGGCTGGAATAGGATCAAACAAGAACTTCAGACTATTAATTTTCCGAGAACTTTAATCCAGAATAAACAAAGATTAGCGGATCTGGATAATATTCCGATGTCTCCTAGACCAGATGCGAGTCCTTCTGGTACTTCTTTTGCATCGGCCAGATTTAAGTTGCTAAGTAGAAACACATTACGCTCAAGTGCAGGTAGAATAAGAAAAAAAACATCCATTGCATCAAAATGGATTAGTTCCTAATTATTTATTGGGCTTTTTTATATGATTGTATTGTTTGTAATTTAAAATAATGTATATACAAGTTATGATATCTTTCTGTATACATCTGCTATGTTTTTAGACTTGTAATTAATTTATATGATTTTGTAATTAAAAATAAAATATTTCATATATACATTTGGTTTTTATATCACCTTTCAGTATAAATGAATATAATTTTTATTGTTAATATCATTGTGATGGAAGCTAAGGAGGCGGTCGATAAATATTACTTTGATGTGAAACAGCCATACAGTTATGGAGGCTTTTCAAGGTTCGCTTCAAAGTTTCCTCACATTAATAAAAAAGAATTGAAAAATTATTTTGAAGGTGAGGATGCTTTTACTCTACATAAACCCGAAAAAAATTTCCTACACGGAAAACCATAGCCCCTCACTTAGATAATGTATGGCAACTTGATTTAACTGAAATGATAAAATATAAAGTTTACAATGAGGGGTATCAATACATTCTTTTTGTGATAGATGTATATTCCAGGTATTTATGGTTAAAGGCTTTAAAAGATAAAAAGTCAAAAACTGTTGCTGAAGCTGTGAGAGAAATTATAAATGAGGATAACAGATATCCTCAATTGATGTGGTCAGATAAAGGTTCAGAATTTTTAGGCAGAGAGTTTCAAGAAATAGTTACAGAGTATGACATAGGGTACTACAACACATTTTCAGTTAATAAAGCTGCAATAGTGGAAAGAGTACAAAGAACTATAAAAGAAAGAATGCACAGATATTTCACGAAAATGAATACATTTAAATATATAGATATACTGCAAGACTTGGCTTATTCTTATAATAGGTCTTATCATAGAACACTTAAGAAGACCCCTCTAGAGATGGTAAAGACAAAACCCTCAGTTCCGAGTCGTCCTGTACGAAAAATTAAAGATAACACAGGCATTAAATTAGGAGATTACGTGAGAGTGTCTAGGTCAGATGAAAATTTCAGAAAAGGGAAGCAGGATGGTCAAGAGAAGTTTTTAAAGTAGATACTATCAGAGAATTCCTCCTGAGAGACAGGTTAAAATTATACTATCTTGAGGATTTAGATGGTGAAAAAATAAAAGGTGGGTTCTTTCTATAAACAAGAAATACAGAAAATATGGTTTGATCCTAAGAGTCACGAGTATAAAATAGAAAAAATATTAGGATCTAAAGGAAAAGGTAAAAATAAACAGTATCTTGTCAAATGGGTAGGTTACCCAGCGAAGTTTAATAGTTATATAAATGCTAGTGAAATTAAGAAACATTGATCAGTTTACTTTGTGAACATGGAGAGTGAAGATCATTTCTATTTAACTCTTGCCTTCATCGGCTTCTATGGATCTATATCCTGAAAAAAATATCGGACTATACAACCCAATTATTGAACCCTATAACTTTTGATCGAGAAATATATGAAGCTGGATTAAGTGAAATAATTCTCGACGCCGATATAGAGAATATGCCTGTTTCATATTTGGCGTTTACGATACTTAGAAATGTTGATAATGTTAAAAATGTATTAAAAAGTAAACCTGATATGGCGACTATCAAACGAGGCAACAATGAATATTTCTTTGAAAATTATTTAATAAACCACGGTCTCTATAAATCGGTTACTGAGGTGTTCATAGACTTAAACAAAAAATTTGAAGCAAGTCAGTTATATAAAGATTTAGTGTTTCTTGTTAATAAAGCCGCTAACGAAGATAAAACTTTAATCACTTTATTAATCACTTTAAAATCTCAATCTCATGTGAACCTGAAAGATATAAGTTTATTTATTTTCCGCGCTTCAACCTGGTTTCGTAATTGTTGTTACTCACATGTATACAAAATATCGGGAAATAATATCAAACCATCTCTAAAGGATCTAATGCGTTATATACCAACGATGGAAGAGTATGTCTCAAAAAATGACACCAAGAGTTCATTACATTTTGTATGCTTGCCTACTAAGATGTTTCAAGATCCTGGTATGGCCTATGTTTATACAGATATTGTAGACCTTCAGTATGTAGGGAATACTAAAGCCTCTTTGTTAAGAGTAGTTCATTTTCCTAAAGGTCGCAAAGTTATAAGCTTTCCTAATGTTCACTACTTACCTATGAGTAAGACCCAACTGAGTTCAGTTCGCGTTTATATAAGAGACGTTGAAGGCAAACCATACCCATTCACAATTGGTACAGCAGTGTGTAAAGTACACATAAGAAAGAAGCTCCGGTAAATAATAATAATGGAAAGAGAAAGTCTTCAGGGGTTCAAGAATGCAGAGGGGATATGGTTTAGGAGGATTTTTTGCTTCGTTATTTCGTAGAGCTATTCCCCTGTTTAAATCAGGAGGTAAATACATTGCTAAAAAAGCAGCCAGAACGGGAATAAACACAATCCAGGATATTATGGGGGTGTCGACCCTCGTAGTGCTGTAAAACGTCGCCTAGCCGATGTTTCAGATGAAATGTTAGACGATGTTAAACGAAAAATACGACGTAAGATGACTGGTCAAGGTGTAGGTCACCGTAAAAAACCTGTAAAGAGGAATAGGAAAGGGACATTAAAGAAAAAGTGTTTTGATGTGTTTGCTCTCTAATAATGATGATAAGTGGTAACTTTTTTATATAAATAATGACAACCTGTAACTATTTCGTATATAAGGAATGTTTAAACAAATCTCTCCTCATTATACGTCAGACGATTGTACCAGCAAGATGCATTTCCTCCATCCCTCCAGCCCAGACTGTTGTAAGAGTGAATTGGATCTCTTCTCCGTAAATCCTACACAGATCAGCGTGAGTGAGTCCAATTTTATTAGTATTAACCCCGTTCACGCGATCACAAATACTGATGTACCTCTCGAATTCAATATCCCTGGCACTTCTGACCAATATCTTGACCCTTCGAATGTGTTTTTATATTTGAAAGTGAAATTAGTAAACGAAGATGGATCAGATCTCACAGGAACCGATCACGTAGTGTACTCCGAGACAAATTTCCTGTATACGTGTTTTAATCAACTTGAGGTGTTTTTAAATGAAACTTCTCTCGGAGCGTCAGCGGCAAGTTACCCTTATCGAAGTTATATTGAAACTTTACTAAATTATTCTCAAGATGCTAAGGAGTCTCATCTTTGTGGATATTACAATTTAAAAAACATTGAAAAACACAGAAATAAAGCTGGTAAGTCTAAAAATAACACGTATGAATATTACGGACGTGTAAACGGTGATATATTCTCTCAAGAAAGACTTATTCTATCATCAGTGGACACCCGCATCAGGTTAACTAGATCTACACCTGAATTTGCTCTTAATGTTAAAAGTGCTCTTTTAGCAACAACTACCGCTCCAAAGCCTATTTTCAAATTACTGGATGCATATTTATGTACGCAAAGTGAAATTATCTCCCATTAAACATATGGAAATAGAGAAATCTCTTTTAACTGATCAAAATATCCAATAAAGAGACTAGAGACTAAAATTTTTAATTTTTACCTGGGATTATTATAATATTAATATAATTAATATTATTACTTGTAGCCACCGTGAAGGTAATAATAGGAATGTTGTGTAGCAAACATGATGCTTATTCTTAAAAACTATGGAAAGTTCGCCTTTAAATTTGCACATTTCACGCATAGATCTATCAGTTTGCATGTGAGAATGGTCAACCTTACGGACGTAAATATTAGATGCTATAAAAAGACTCCCATTCTCAATGTTCGCGTCCTTTTTACGATTTATTTGCCAATACTGTGTCTTGTAGCGATAAAGTTACAGGTGTTGATCTCAAGACATACGCTGAAAACAGTATTTATATGCATACGATCTCACAGTTGATCTTTCAGCTTGTAATGCTTATCATCTCAATATCCTAAGAAAAGGAACATTAGGGTTGAGTCTCAAATTTGGACAAAGTTTGACATCCTCAATCTCAGTTCTGGGTGTATTTGGAACATCCTCAACTCTTTGAGATTGAAAGAGCAAGAAATATAATTTTTAATTATTAAAGATGAATGAAGAAGAAATATTAAATGCCTTTAGAAATGAAAGAAGATTTTTAGGTGTATTCGCCTGTAATGAACTTAGCTCTGTGAAATTGGATACCGACTCCTGGTCTGATTCTTCAACACTTCTCCTCGATGTATCGAGCAAGGACATTGATAGCACTGTGCACAACAAAAAACAATGTTGTATATTTCCTAGACTCTCTGCATTTAGATTTCATGTTTTTTAATAATCATTATGTAACATCTTTAAAAATATAATAATGTTCAATATGTTAAGACCTGATGTTTTCCTGTTCCAACCTATCAGTTCTAATTTTTATAAAAGTAATTATGTATTTATTTCACACATTATAGTTGTTTCTTAAATAATAAATAAATTAATAAATTAATAATAAATATATTTGATGCTAAAAATTTATATGTCAATGATTATGTAGTTTGCACTTATGTTATAAACGCTTTAAAATAAAAACTTGTTTTCTTTTCCTACTTTTATCCAAAGAACTTATTTATACTAAAGAAAAATATGACTTGAATCAATAGATCAATAGATCAATAGATCATGATGGACAGATATGCAGGTTGGGTGGTTGGATTTACTAATTTATCGTTTAGGTATAAAACATAACAATTTAATAAAAATATGATCAAGACAGATCAATAGATCATAGAGGGGTAGGAGGTGTTAGGGAGGGCAGCCTTTGATTTACTGATTACATTTGATTTCCTAGTAAACAATTTTTAAAAAATATGACTTGAATCAATAGATCAATAGATCAATAGATCATAGATGGGTAGGAGATTGGTGGAGAGGGCAGTTTGATTTACTGATTTACTGATTTAGGGTATGTAAAACATAACAAATCTAGCGCACCATTACCTGAATCAATGATCAACAGACTACAGATCACTGATTTCTCTAAGTAATAAAGGTGTCAGACGGTGGCCTTGACTGTAATTGACTAATGTATTTTGTATATGTAAAAACCTAAATTATGTTATAAACATGAAAAGCATAAGTTTCATTAAAACAAAATAAATTAAAAAAAGGGTTTAAAAATAATAAATTTGAAAAAATAAAAATGAAAGCTCACCTGTAAAAGCCAAAAATTATAAAATTTATTAAAAAGAAACTGCACGTTTACAGGTTGGGCGGTGGTTTCAGTTGATCGCGCCTGCGGATGCGCGCCGGTTTCAAAGTGATTGTGCTCGCAGGCAATAATGTCAGATCAGCCAGCTGTCGGAACTCTTTCAGGTCTTCAAACATCATATCTGGAAAATCACATTAAAACATATGATGATAACGTAATATCGTGCGTCGTTACGCCAAATATTATTTGATCCAGTTTCATGATCAAGTTTAGCACGCGGAGCCATGTTAATCCCAACCGCGATCCGTCCTACTTACCATTCTTCCTCTATACTACTCTCCAAATTTCAACCTTTCTACACGATTTACTGAATAGATTTAATTATTTATAACAGATGCAATAATTTATCAGTCATCATCACTTTGAAGGTTTTGAAAACCTTGCTGTTTTTTTCATTGATAGATGTTCTACAACTTACAATGGTAATTACCCATTTTTTGAAAAGAAAGTAATTAGGTATATTTCACTCCAGAAGTGAATGTATTAAGTTCTGGTGGGTAATTACATGGGGCAGGGTATAACACAAGTTTCACCGTTCTTATAACAATATACTTAGGCTTTTGGGGGCTGAGACCCTGCATAAAGTATCAATTAACTCCATATAAGGATGCAAGTACCTTATATGAAGGGTGTATATTAAGTTTCGTCGTTCTATGCTTCCAGATTATTTAGAAGCCTTAAAGCTGGTAATCCCGTGGTGTACAGTTATTTAACTCCATATATGATGTGGGTACCTTATATGAAGGTTGTAAAGTTTCAACCTTCTACGGCAATATCTCAAGTTTTGGGCTAATTATTTATTAATTAATTAATTAATTTAATTAATTAATTTTTATTGTTTCGAAAAAAAACTTCGCTACGGTTTTTTTCGTCGATAGAAGGGGTAGAAATTATGGTAATTAAGTTATTCATTTTTAGTTAAAAGTATCTAAAAGGCATGATTCGCCTATAGGCGAATGCTGTATGTTCGGCGATGAAGAACATTTGGCGGTCAAAACCCTTTGCCCAAGTCATTACATATATGATAGTAGATATGACTTATATATATATATATATATATATATATATATATATATATATATATATATATATATATATATATATATATATATATATATATATATATATATATCAAATTATATTCACATTATATTATTCACTAGTTATTGCTAATTAAAAAAGTTTTCTTTATTTCAAAATTAAATTTATGATTAACTAAAGTATTTCAAGTTAGTTTTTTTTATTGAAGTATGTTCCCACAGAAAATCCGTTGGAACCAACTGACCTAACTATGAATCTAGTTGTCATTCTGTTTTGGCAAACATTAGCAGATGTCATTCCTAAGAAACAGTTTCTAACGGATTTTTTGGCCCTATGCGGTTGAAACTCTCCTCTTTTGTAAATGACTTGTCAAGTAAATGGCGAATTCGATCTTTCTTAACAGTCGGGAAAGGAAATGCTGTCCCTTTTTGTCGGTTCCACAGACGAGACAGACCCGGGAACCAACGGTTCAGAGTCTGTGAACAGACAATGAACAGACCATAAACAGACAAACTGAAGTTTGTTTTAAAGTCGGTTCGGCGATGTATTCATTTGAAGGGACCCGAAAAATGGGAACTTGTGGTTTTGGTCCGAATCAAAACGAATCGGGCTGTCAAAGTCAGATTTGTCGTAACCACAAGATAGAAAAGGAGAGTGGGTATTCTTGAGAAACCAACTGTTTTCTAATTGGCCCTGAAGCAGTCAGGGACACACCCCGGAAAAGGGATCCCCTCCAATGAACAAGACTTAGGATGCCCTGAAGGAGGAGCTTTCTCTCGGGGTACCAGTGTGTATCTGTTTTTAGAGGCAGTCTTTACTAGACAGTCTGAGTGACGGATGAAAATTCCTTTAACGTTCTGTGTCTTTTCATTCGTAAAACATTTTGTATTATGTAAATAAATTGACAGTTATTCTGACTTCGAGAACAGGGTGCTGAACTGTTTAAATTCCGTGTTTTCGATTCGCAGATTATTTCTCTTTGACTATGTAAATACGATTAAAACATGTAGATTGCTAAGTAGTGATAGAATTTATTTTCTTTCCCACGAGGGAAGTCCTTATGCTGTAGTTTTTCATTCGCGGTCTATTTCTGATTATGTAAATATTTTTTGATGAAGTACAGTGTTTGAATTCGCAGTTCTCTGTGTCCCGCTTTCAAAAATGTTGTTTAATTTGTATATATATCTAGTACAAAATTGACGTAAATCTACGGAGTTCGCCTTGCGAATTTCAACTGAATGATTATGAGAACTTCTTTATTCTTAGAAAAAGGGTTTGCAGGTTTGAGGTTTCTTTGTATCAAGAAGTCATGGTGAGTGTTGAATTCTTTTTCTTTTACTCTTAAGATGCTACTTCTATCTGAAACAATCGAACCGAGAGTTGCTATAGTCCTGGAGAAGTTTCTTATATGGGCAACTTAACTTGCAACGAGACGATAGTTCTGCAACACTGTTGATCACCTCTGTTGTATCCGACGTTTTTTTTTATTATATGCACAATCCATCCCACCTAGAACGTATACTCTTATGTATCGTGCTCTCCTGAGCGTTTAACTTAGATTATTATTAAGAGAGGGTGAGAGTTTGTTGGATGATAGAGACTCGATCGGCTCTGCAATTTGCAACAGGGAGTCGAGTCGTAACACCCCCTTTAACGTAAAAACATCGTAGACTATCGTAGATTACTAACATTTTGACGTTACAAACATCTACAATACTAATTAACTTCATTCCTCTTCTTTCATAACTAAGATTTACACCTGTTGCATGCTATCTCTGGCTTCCTTCTATCTAAAGGTTCACTGATGCACTATATCAGGACGCCGAGATAGTTGCATGGCTCGGCGGGCGTAGGGGGCTTTCTCGATCCCCTTCAGGGATCTGCTGTTGACTCTTCTCTTCCTGATCGAAAGTAGAAACGCGTGATTGATTGGTCTTTCTTCAATCATTCGTATCTTCCCTACATGTATAATCACTACAGTTATTGATAAACTCACTTACATGTTATTATCTAAACTTATCCATGATATTTTATGACACAAATACTGTACCAAAATTGGCCAGAGAATTCCGCCTTTAATCCCTTTGTTCGAATGATAGTATTATCAGAGAATAATCAATGAAGGCGGGAACTTTGGGAAAATGTATTGACAAATTATAGGGCAACAACAAAAACAACATATACAGTCCACTTACATCTCTCTTTCATTAATTTTCACCCTATCTAAATTGTCAAGACATTTAAATTGGTCCTTATACGAAACCGATCGGAAGCAATATTAAAGACTGCAACCATGGTTGCAGAATAATATTGCCAAGATCTTCCAAAAGAACTAGTATTATTATTGTTATTATTATTATTATTATTATTATTATTATTATTATTATTATTATTATTGTTATTATTATTATTATTATTATTATTATTATTATTATTATTATTATTATTATTATTATTATTATTATTATTATTGAGTATTTTTATTATTACATTATTATTTTTATTATTAATATTATTGTTATTATTATTGTTATTATTATTATTAATATTATTATTATTATTATTACATTTATTATTACACATTATTGGCTACGGTCATTTATTACACACATATTGAGCAATATGTTTCGTAAAGGTACTGCTCTTCTTCGCTATTTCTCTTGTATGATCTCTTGCTTCTCTGGTTCCGTTATTTATATACATATAGTGCGGTCCGTACTGTATA
>JABUQX010063088.1:20000-27500 GCA_015478945.1 Trachelipus rathkii
CGAACTAGCAGCCGCCCACTAGCGCAACCAGATCCGCAGGGCCCAGGACCCTCAGGGGATCCCGCTTCGGGCCATTATGCCGCTCTTTGTTCTGGTGGTAAAGGCATGGCACTTCCGTTGGCCGATTTGATTGTATGCAGTGGGGCTAACACCCTTACTCTTAGAACGCTATACGACGCCGGATCGCAGAAGTCCTTAATTTCCAAATCAGTAGTACAGAAACTACAATGCATACCACATTCCCAGGTCGTTATTGCCATCAATGGAATCAACCAGCAGGGCGTAGCAGCCCCTCATGATGTCGTCACTCTCCAAGTCAAGACAAAAGAAGGTACGGTCCCCATCACCGCTATTGTGGTGGAGCACTTGCCATCTAATCTGCAGATCCCCGGCTTGGTCAAAACCACCCGAATGCTTCGTAGACAACGTGTCCATCTTGCTCATCCTTATCCTGACAGCGATGTGATCGATGGAATTCAACTCCTGATCGGTGTGGACCACATGAGACAATTCCTGAAATCGTGTGAGTCCCGTTTCGGCGTCGACCTTATGAAGACCAACGTGGGCAACATGATTTGGGGACCTTTACCGTTTTCTTCTGAGAACACAGCTTCCCAAGTTACAGTAGTGTCAGCTTTCAGAGCAGAAGTTCGGCTCACCAACGATTGGAGACCGGATCTTACTTGTCATCAGACGGAACAGCACTCTCTTGCCCTCCAGTTGGAAGGGGGTGTGAAGAAGGCGCCCCGGGGTGCAGACCCCGCGCCTCTCCGTCCTGAGGCAACCTCTCCAGCCGCTGAATCACAACCTATTTCTTCCCTCCAGTTGGAAGAAGGGCTACAGGATACGAGTGAGACAGCGGACACGGTGAATCGAACTACATGTTGCGCTACCAACGTTGCCTTGGGCCATTCCCCCCTCCAGAGGGCGGATGGACCGAACCCGGGGCCACCGGAGGACAGTGAATCATGACATCACCTCGAGCGCTCCCCGATCATTGAAATTCCATCCTCCCCCCAGCTGGAAGATGGAATGTTGCTGACGCCCCGGGGCTCTGAGCGCTCATGCCCCCCTACGATCCTAGGCCCCCTCCCGACGGAGGAGGCGGGCCACCCCACGCCAGATCTGGATCGACTTTGGTCACTGTCCCAAATTGGTATTATGCCGAATGAACAGTTCACAGAGGCAGAGAAGAGAAAACCACGTTGGAGGCATTCGAAGAAAACTTGTCATTCGAAGATGGCCGATACGTGGTGTCGTTACCCTGGCGTGACAGGCACCCCTCTCTTCCCGACAACTACGCCTTGGCTAAGAGGCGTTTGTATAGCGTCCTTAAAAGGTTGAGAGGGGATGCTTCGTTGATGGAAAGTTACGCCGATGTTATCAAGGATCAACTAGAAAGGGGCTTCATTGAAGAAGTTACTCCTATTACTCCGATCCACCCCAAAGCCAAGCTGCACTATTTACCCCACCATGGGGTCCGGAAGTCCTCGTCCACCACAGCACTGAGACTAGTGTTTGATTGTTCTTCTAACAATCCTAGTCCTTAATCAGTGCCTACACAGTGGACCTTCCCTCATCACTGATTTGACCAAGATCCTTCTGAAAATTCGGCTGAGACGATACGCTACATCCTCGGACATAGAGAAGGCCTTTTTAGCCATACGTCTCAGGTTGGAAGATAGGGATTCCACGCGTTTTTTGTGGGTGAAAGATCCTTCTGACCCCAGAAGCCCTTTGGTCACCTATCGGTTCACTTCCGTCTTATTCGGAGCCACCTGCAGTCCGTTTTTGCTGGCTGCCTGCATTCAACACCACGTCCGAAACTCAGACACCGACTACGAGGACGTGATTTTGAACCAAATCTATGTGGACAATCTGTTCGGTACCTTCGACACCGAAGCAGGAGTAGAAGATTTCTTTCTTCAGTCCCGGTCCCTCTTCGAAAAAGCCGGTCTCAACTTACGAGAATGGGTGTCCAATTGTCAAGAAGCGAACGTAAAGTTTCGAGAGAACAAGGCGGCCGCCGAAGACACTACGATTAAGGTTTTGGGTATGGAGTGGGATACGAACGAGGACACCATCTCCTACCCCCTCAAAGTTGTCGCCTCGGAAGCGGCTACCAAGAGGGCTATTCTGCAGAACCTCGCTTCCATATTCGACCCACTGGGCATCTTGTCCCCAGTGGCTGTTCGAGGTAAGATTCTCCTACAAAAATTATGGAAGGAAAAACTCAGCTGGGACAAACCCATTTCCGTCGAACACCGAAAGGAGTGGATTTCAATCGCCGACCATCTACAACGCTGTTTGCAATTAACGATACCAAGACAGCTGATTTTTGCTCGAAAGGTGGAACTTCATGCCTTCTCAGACGCATCGGGCGCAGCCTATGCCACTGCAGTGTACGCTGTATCAATGGGAGAACACGTTCCCATCGCCAGTCTTCTTATGGCAAAGGTGAAAGTTGCACCCATGAAAGAACTCACGATCCCGCGTTTGGAACTAATGGGAGCTCTACTCTCCTCCCGAATCATTAAATTTGTTATCGACGCCTACAAGGATTTGCTAGAGATAGTTAAGATCTACTGCTGGTGTGACAGCCAGGTGGCGTTGCGCTGGATATTCTCCTCCAAGCAGCTCCCCCTCTTCAACCAGAACAGAGTCGATGAAATCCGTAGAAACCTGCCGACAGCCGAGTGGCGGTACGTCCCCACAGAAGACAACCCCGCCGACGCGGCGTCTAGAGGAGTTATAAGTACGTATTCACGGACTTATGGAAGAAAGGCCCCCCTTGGCTCACCAGCCCTCCAAATTGGCCCGTCTGGACCGAACACCCTTCCCTCTGCGAAGGGGCTACGGGGACGGACGAGGTCATAGTAGCCGCTTCCACCACCACCGCGGTACCGAAAGCGGCTCCCATCTTCGATTTAGAGCGTTATTCCTCTCTCAACAAGATCATACGGATCACCGCCCTGGTTCACAGGTTCATCGAGAACTTGAGAAAATCCAGGCAGAAGCTCCCTATGACCCGGTCCGTCTCTCGGCCCGAATTCTCCCATTTGATTTCCATAGAAGAGAGAAGTAACGCGGAACTCTACTGGATTCGGGGGCTACAGAGGGAACACTACCTACCCGAAGTTACGTGCCTCCGAGACTCCTTACCTTTGACGAACTTGGTGAAGCAACTGAGCCTAAAGCTAGTAGATGGAGTCCTCAGATGCGACAGGAGATTAAGCAATGCGATGATACCTTTCGACGCAAAGTTTCCTATGCTGCTGCCATCAGACTCACATCTCACCCGACTCATCATATGGCAACTTCACCAAACAAACCACCATGTTGGTATTTCAGAACTCGTGTCGATTGTCCGTCAGCGGTTCTATTTCGCTCGGATGAGGACAACGGTGAAGAAAGTGATACGCCCGTGTGGTCTTTGTAGACGTTTACAAGCTGCACACTTTCGCTCGGCGCCACTAGCTGCCTTGCCTCGTTCCCGAGTGGTAGAAAGCAAACCGTTTACGGTAATCGGAGTGGACCTCACAGGCTATTTTAATGTCAAAGTTCCTAGGAACGAAGTTACCAAAAGCTATGTGGTTTTGTTCACTTGCGCTGTGACTAGAGCGATACATTTAGAACTAGTCTTTGACAACAGCACCGAGTCATTTTTGAGAGCGTTACGTCGGTTTATCGGTAGACGAGGAACACCCTCCGTAATATACTCCGACAACGCAACGTATTTCCAAGCAGCATCCCAGCACTTAAGGGACATATGGGAACTACCCTCCGTGAAGGACTTCCTAACCCAGCATTCCATCACCTGGAGATTCAATCCTGCCAGAACCATCACCTGGAGATTCAATCCCGCCAGAAGCAGTCATTACGGCGGATTCTTCGAACGTTTGATCGGACTGACCAAGACCCATCTTCGGAAGACCCTCAAGACCTCTCTAGTTAGCTATGAAGAGTTCAATACGGTGCTTGCGGAGGTGGAATCGGTGGTCAACTGCCGACCCCTCACCTACGTGGGTGACGAGCTCCACTGCGAGGAGCCCCTCACTCCTTCCCACTTGTTGATGGGGTACAAGCTGAACACCCTTCCTGTCCCTGAAGAATTACTTGACCATGATGCCACCTACAGGGACCCGGGGAAGGTTAACAAGAGGTACAAGTATTTACTTTCCCTCATAGCTAAGTTTCAGTCTGCTTGGAGCAAAGACTATCTGCTGAGCCTGAAACAGTCTTGGAACGTCTCCAACCGCCCTGACGTCAAGGTCGGAGACGTGGTTCTGATAGAAGACGATGGTCCTCGACTAAAGTGGAAACTGGGCATCATCAAAACCCTTTACACTTCCCCCGATGGGCACACCCGCTCGGTGTTGCTCAGCACGAGTAGGGGTGAAATAACAAGGCCTGTCATCCATTTGTACCCCCTGGAGATACACTCCAACCTGTTCGATCCCTCAGATCCGCTCCCGCCAACCGAAGCTCCCCAGGCATCGGCCTCTCCTCCGGAAAGGCCCCTACGACGAGCCCACGAGTTGGCTAAGCAGAGATACGAGCTATTCTTTCCGAGGAATAGTAGCCTCTGCCAACCAGTTCGTGTTTGCATTCGCGTTATCCAAATCGGTTTGGTTTCTCTTCTCGCCTTTCTCTCTCCTTCCTTGGACCTCCCAACTGACCTTGAGACCTCTGCGGCTACCAGCTCTGAGTATCAACAGAAGAGAACGGGGGGAGGGAGGTCCCGAGGGGGGAGCTTAATGTCGGTGCACATTGAAGATCGCACACATTGAAGATCGCACCGACCATGTAACAATAGTCCTCCGAATATTTACAATACTCTTAAAAACAATGATCACAATATTTTAAACCAACAATCACAAACAATGTCCTCGAAACAAGGAATAAAGTGGCTAAAGCCACATCCTTTGCTTTCGGCAATTAAAGAAAGTCGTTGAAAATTGTCGGTAAGTGAAGACCTTTTCTAACGAATTCTTGGTTCGGAAACGGATGCGGCAGGGAATTTGAGATCTGAACGCAACCAAAATTAATGAGTTCCGCCAATTTAGAGGAGAAAGTCAAATTGGAAAGATTTTGTCGTTAAACCACCAGACATCAGGGATATTGGACATTCCCAGGAACTATCTGTCTTTCAATTGGGTATTGTAAAGCAAACGGGAGACCATGGTTGGTCCGTCGCGGAACGGAAACGAGCCCAGAATGGGCAGAGGGGTATGAAGCCACGCCCACACGGAAGGGACATCATCCAGTTACGATACCCAGGGGCTATTGAGACCCGCCTTTAAGGAGGGGTTTTGCCACGGGGTAGAATTGTGACTGGGTTTTAAGAGTTAGTTCTTCAGATTTTCCTTAAGAGGAAGGTGTTATTCGTTATTCTTTAGTGTTGAACTTTGTTCATCAATTTTTCGGATGAGATGTAATCGTGAGCACTACTTTAAATCACAAACTTCGAATTTGTGCTGTAAATAAGTGATTTAAATACTATTGTGTATTTCGATGTATTAACTACTTTAATTTTAGAATCTTTAATCTTAAATCGTAGCAATATTCATTCGTGCATTTATTTAAATCGGGATGATCACGAGATTACTTTTCAACGAGGATAGATTTGTGTCCTGTAAATATTTGAAATCCGATTTCGTGAAGAGAATGCGCTATGTTTGTTGAACTGTACATACCTCCTTTTTAATATTAAGGCGAAACCCGAATTTGTTTCCACTTCCGAAATAAAAAAATAATCTACGGGTTATACCTCTCCGCTTTCAGTGAAATTTTCACTTTAATACGCTATTTGTACATAAGTTGCCTAATGTTGGTGTCTCACCTGATATTCATGCATGCTAGTGTAATTTAATTCTCGTTGCTCGTTTGCCCGTTGCAGGTATCGCGACGCTCTCAACTTTCTCTCTCGTAGAAGAGGAGAGAGGAAAACAGGTTTGATATGTTTTTTTGTATCAAGACGTCGTCGGTGAGTATTGAATCCTTTTCGTTTTACTATTAAGATGTCGAGGTGATAACTCTGTAAAGTTGCGAACTATTTCCTTTGTGTCTGAAGCCCCTTTCTTTTTGTATTACATGAACCCCCCCCCCTCCAGAACGAACCTATGTATCGTGCTCTGTCGGGCGTTTAGCTAAGTTAATTTTAAGGAAGTGAATGGTTGTGTATGTGTGAAAGAGGTCCCATCAAACTCTGTGATTCACAACAAGGAATGGGATCTAACCCCACACCTTAATTTAAAATCACACATCATTCTATTACTGTCCATTCAGTAGAACTATCGTAGATTACTAACCATCTTGAAGTTGTAAACACCTAGCCATTAACAATCTTGTTTCGACTTCCTTAACCACCTTTCTCATTTACCTTCTGTTGCACGCGCTCTTCGACTTCCTTATCTCTGTAACAAGGGACTCTGTACACGGCAGGTCTACGAAGTATATGATTGCGACTCGTAGGGCATGGTGGAACCTTTCATGACCCTTCTGGTCATCTGTTATAACTCTTCTTCTCGCGTTTGAATGATAATTGGTGCAATAGACTCTTCTCTTTCTAATAGGGTGTAAGATACGTGAATGACCGATAACTCCCCAATCATTCATGTCTCCATTACATATATATATCCATATTTACTGATGTTACACATCACAATACGTATCCTATATTCAATTGGCCAAAATTCACTTCCATCCCTTTAATTATCAAAACAAAAAGAAGGGTTGGTATGTGGAATTTGGGAGTCCAATTTCCGTGGGATTAACTGCACTAATTTCAAGTTGCAATTAAAAGAACTATCGAAGGAAAGTCCCAAGGAAATTAGGACACTTTTCGATCAAATTTAAAACATGTTCGTTTGTGTTACAGTAACAAACGAATATTATATATAAATATAATATAATATATATATATATATATATATAATATATATATACTATATATATAAATATATATAATATATAATATATATATAAATATAATATATATAATAATATATATTTTATATTGTATATACAATATATATATTATATATATATATATATATTTATATTATATATATATATATATATATATATATATATATATATATATATACCGGTATATATATATATTGTGAAAGTTTAGGGGTGCATGGAATCTATTTTTTATTCTTTGGGATGCGCCACTAAAAAAAGTTTGGGAACCACTGCAATATCGAATCGTTAAAATAATCGATAATGGAAAATAGTTTAAACTTGTTATCGATGTATCGACTGACTGATCGGAAACCAACTATTATTCAATAATAATAATAATAATAATAAATAATAATAATAATAATAATAATAATAATTTATAATAATAATAATAATAATAATAATAATTTATAATAATAATAATAATAATAATAATAATTTATAATAATAATAAAATAATAATAATAATTATAATAATAAAATAATATAATAATAATTATAATAATAATAATAAATAATAATAATAATTTA
>JABUQX010063088.1:35000-38485 GCA_015478945.1 Trachelipus rathkii
TAATTTATAATAATCATAATAATAATAATCATAATTTATAATAATCATAATAATAATAATCATAATTTATAATAATAATATAATAATAAATAATATAATAATTTATAATAATAATAATAATAATAATAATAATCAATAATTTATAATAATAATAATATAATGAATAATAATAATAATCATAAATTTATAATAATAATAATAATAATAATAATCATAATTTATAATAATAAAAATAATAATAATAATAATCAATAAATTTATAATTAATAATAATAATATAATAATCAATAATTTAATAATAATAATAATAATAATAATAATCATATTATAATATAAAATAAAATAATAATCATAATTTATAATAATGAATAATAAAAATAATAATAACTATAAATCTCATAAATAATAATAATGAATAATTAATAAATAATAATAAATTTATAATAATAATAATAATAATAAATAATAATAATCATAATTTAATATATAAATAAATAATAATATAATAATAATAATAATCAATAATTTATAATAATAATAATAATAATAAATAATAATAATAATCATAATTTATATAATAATAATTAATAATAATATAAATAATAATAATAATCAATAATTTATAATAATTAATAATAATAATAATAATAATAATAAGCATAATATAAATAAAATATAATATAATATATAATAATAATCATAATTTATAATAATAAAATAATAAATAATAATAATAAAATAATCATAATTATAATAATAATAAAATAATAATAATATAATAATCATAAATTTTATAATAATAATAATAATATAATAACAATAATAATATATCATATTTATAATAATAATAATATAATTAATAATAATAATCATAATTTATAATAATCAATAATAATAATAATAATAATATCATAATTTTAATATAATAATAATAATAATAATAATATAATAATCATAATTATAATAATAAAAATAAATAATATATAATAAATAATAATAAATTTATAATAATAATAATAATAATAATAATTAATAATAATTAATCATAAATTTATAAATAATAATAATAATATAATAATAATAATCAATAATTTTATAATAATAATAATAATAATAATAATAAAATCATAAATTAATAAATAATAATCAATAATAATAATAATAATAAATATAATAATAATATAATATAATAATTTATAATAATAAATAATAAATAATAATAATAATAATAATAAATCAATAATTTATAATAATAATAATAATAATAATAATCCATAATTTATTAATAATAATATATAAAATAATAATAAATAAATTATAATTTATAAATAATAATAATAATAATAATAATAATAATAATCATAATTTATTATTAATAATAATAATAATAAATAATAAATAATAATCATAATTTATAATAATAATAATATAATAATAATAAATAATAAAATGGTAATTCAGGATAATAAGATAACAATATTTTGGAATTCATTACAATTTTTAATAATGACAATAATTTTAATATAATAATAATCATAATAATAATCATAATTTAAATAATAATAGATAATAAATAATAAAATATAAATAATAATCAAAATTTAAATATAATAATAATAATAATAATAATAATAATAATAATCAGAATTTCTAATAATAATAATAATAATAATAATAATAGTAATAATTATCATAATTTATATATAATAATATATATAAAAATAATAATAATAAACAAAAATAATAAAAAAATTTATATAAATAATAATAATAATAATAATAATAATAATAATAATAATAATAATAATAATAATAATAATAATAATAATAATAATAATAATAATAATAATAATAATAATAATCCATAAAATCATAAATTTTTATTCAGTGTTTAAAAGTACAATTTCACTTATTTGGATAACATGGATATTACATGACTAATAATACAATACAATACAAAATATCAATATATCTATGGATGCCGTATACAGCAATAAAGGTAATCTCCCAAATATCTGAAAGGGCCAAAAAATTAATAATAATAAATAATCATAATTTAAATAATATAATAATAATAATAATAATAATATAATAATATAATAATAATAATCATAATTTTATAATAAAATAATAATAATAATAATAATAATAATCATAATTTATAATAATAATAATAATAATAATCATATTAATGTTCTTTAGATTTATTTTGTTAATAAGAATAATAATAATAATAATAATTTTCATATTTATAATAATAGTAATAATAATAAAGAATAATTAAAAATAATTTATAATAATAATATAAATAATAATAAATAATAATAATAATCATAATTTATAATAACTAATAATAATAATAATAATAATAAAAATCATAAATTTATAATAAATAATAATAATAATAATAATAATAATAATCATAATAATCATAATTTAATAAAATAATAATAAAATAATAATAAATAATCATAATTTATAATAATAATAATAATAATATAATATATAATAAATAATAATAAATAATAATAATCATAATTTATAATAATAGAAATAATAATAATAAATAATAAACATAATTTATAATAATAATAATAATAATAATAATAATCATCATAATTTATAATAATAATAATAATAATAATAATAATCATCATAAATTTATATATAATAATGCTAATTGTAATAAAAACACAGATTAATGAAATACTGTTACTATCCAAAATTTTTAATAGAAAATAATAATAATAAAATAATAATAATCATAATTATAATAATAATAATAATAATAAAATAATCATAATTTATAATAATAATAATATATAATAAATAATAATCATAAATTATAATAATAATAAAATAATATAATATAATAATCATAATTTAATAATAATAATAAAAATAATAATAAATAATATATAATAATATAATAATTAATAATAAAATAAAATAATAATAATAATATAATAATAATCATAATTTATAATAATAATAATAATAATAATAATAATATCATAATTTATAATAAATAATAATAATAATATTATAATTATAATAAATTTAATAATCAATATAATAATAATCATAATTTATAATAATAATTAATAATATAATAATAATAAAATTTATAATAATAATAATAATCAAATAAGAATTAATAACTAATCTTATAATAAGAAGAATAATCAAAAATTTTATAATAATAATAATTAATATAATCATAATTTATAATAATAATAAATAATAATAAGTAATAATTTATAATAATAATAATAATAATAATAATATCATAATTTATAATAATAATAATAATAATAATCATAATTTATAATAATAATAATAATAATAACCATAAAATTATAATAATAAATAATAATAATAATCATAATTTATAATAATAATAATAATAATAATCAAATTAAATAATAATAATATATATAATCATAATTTATAATAAATAAATAATTAATAATCATAATTTAAGA
>JABUQX010063089.1:0-5000 GCA_015478945.1 Trachelipus rathkii
AAGAGAGAGAGAGGAGAGAGAGAGAGAGAGAGGGGAGGAGAGGAGGAGCGAGAGAAGAGAGGAGATGCGAATGAGAGGAGAAGAGAGAGAAGAGAGAGAGAGAGAGAGAGAGAGGTCCAATCAATAGATAAGCACGCAATAAAGTCATTCCGCTTACGGACAACCTCTGAATACATTTTTTTTTTTAGCTTTGTGATAATACAATCTCTGTTCGAATGCATGCATCGATATTTAAAAAAAAAGTTTCTATAATTATGCACACATTTCTCACAAATAAAAAATTCAGGGTAATAGTCAGGTTTAAGGTAATCCTATCAGATATTGATATTTTTAGAAAGATAATCGATTTTATACTTTCCATCTAGTGGTTTTCCATCTAAAGTTCAAATGTAATGTGTTTTTAATTACAGAATGTGTTCGAATGCACGCAATCGATATTAAAAAAAAAGTTGTAATTTATCCACACACATAATTATAAATAAATTTACGAAGATCGATCTATATATGTATATCTATATTAAAACATTTATATATATATATATATATATATATATATACTATATATATATAGTATATATATATATATTATATATATTATATATATATATATAATATTATATATACATATCACCCCTCCACGCCAAGTTTACACGAGCCGCCACAGTATATATATATATATATTATTATATATATATATATATATAATAGTATATAATATATATATATATATATATATATATATATATATATATATATATATATTATATATATATATATATATATATACGTATATAGTTGATTATTTAAATAAGTTTATTTTTATCAAAGTGAGACCTTCCTTATGTGAATAAGAGAAAATGGGTTCTTCAACAGACACACCCAAATCTCCCTTGGATACATTTCATTTTGTAACATTTAAAAATAATAGTTAAAATTATAATTTCACATGCTTAAAATAAATTTAATAGTATAACTGATTACTTAGCTACTAATTTCAGAATTCTTTCTTTCTAATAATAACATATTATAATTGTTATGATCAAGAATAATTTAAAAATGCTTATAAAAATAGCAAGCATAACCTTTAAATTTAGACAAAACAACATAGAAAACCATTGCGGGAGAACATTTTTCTTCTCAAATTATTATATATTTTAAAAAGCCTATTTTGTATTTAAAGTATTCTGTTTTATTAGAAATGTTCATTAAATATAAAATATATTGGTAATATACTGCTTTTCATCATTGTGTCGTCAATAAATTTGTATAATAGTTACGTCAATATTTATCGTTTGGTTAAATTATACATTTCTTGGTTTCTGGCACAACAATAATTTGGTTTTTAGCGTCTTTCAAATCAGAAATTAATATTTGCGAGTGTAAATTTGGCTGCAGGTCAACAAGACTTTTGGGAATAATAAAAAATTGTTATTTCTAGTATAAAAGAAACTGAATTTGGTTGCAAGTCAGCGAATAGTTTGCTTATAGAAGAACATTAGGTTCCATAATTTATTTTAAATAAACAACGAAAACCTTTTTGCTCAAATTTAGTAGGCGTGCTTGGTTGTTGTGGCGGACTGTGGTGGTTTGGTTGGTTGTTTCGAATAATTAAAAAGGTTTGGTGGTTGACCTAGGCGCAGAATAGGCCCTTGTAGGTGAAAAGCAGCAAACTAAGCTAGTACCTGTGGTATTTATAGGTCTTACAACGTAAACAAAAAAAGCTTCAGCAACTAGTGAAGTGGAGAAAGAAAATTAAATAACTCAACTTTTTTGTTCATTATGTTTTTTGTATTGAAACTGTAAAAACATTTAAAGAAACTTTCTGCATTTAGAACGAATTTGTTTCTGCTTTTTTTCAAAATTTAAAATTAGTTAACTAGTAAACTCTTCTTTTCTGATATAATATATATATAGTATATATTTATATATTAGTAGTGATTACTATATATATAATATATAATATATACTATACTATATATATATATATATATAATGTGTCTATATATATATATATATATATACTATATATACTATATATATATATATATCTCATATATATTATATATATATAATAATTAATTATATATATATATCATATATAATCTATTGTAATATCTCGCTATTATTATTCATTCACGCTATTATTATGAATACATATGGTTCAAAAATGTTCATATAAATTTTTTGACTATGGGACTTAATTATCAATATAAAGCGATAGCACTCTCTCTCTCTCTCTCCTCTCTCTCTCTCCACGTCTCTCTCATCTCTCGTCTCTCTCTCGCTTCTCTCTCTTCTCTCTCTCTCTCATCTCTCTCTCTCTCATATTTTTGCGGACTTCAAAAATGTTTGAAACTGATTTAATAACCAAAGAAAAAAGTAAATATATTCGAAAATGACTGAAAAAAGTTAAGAGAAGTATCCAAATTTCATTTATAACCTATTTAAGAATCTAGATGAAACCGTTTTTTATTTTCTTTTCATAGGCCTAAAGTCCTGAAGCAAAATTTGGTAATTTTATTCAGCACTCACTGTCCGTTTTTGGGGACGGAAACCCCACATACAAATGTTCGTGTGGCATACATTCATTTAACAATAAAAATTTATGTTTCAATAAAAATGTTTTTTCTAAATCTTTAAAAAAAAAAAACACACAATTTGGATATATATATATATCATTATTATATATTATATATATATATAATATATACCATATATTAAATATTTCAAAACATCTATTTTATAAATTTCTACTGTAATATATATATATTAGATAATATATATATATACATATAATCTATATATATATATATATATCATATATTATTATAATATATATATATTATATATATATTATTTATATATATATATATATATATATATATATATAATATATTATATATTATATATATATTATATATATATATATATATATATATATATCCCAGTATAGCACACTAGCGTAGAACGATGTCGCTTTTAAACGTACCTTTTCGATGTGCGACATCGTATTAGTAACATAATAATTACGTCTCTGGATGTGGAAATGTCAGCTCTCAGCGACGTAACAGTGCGACATCATTGCGACGTCCTATGGTAACGTAGTATTGACGTATTCTTTACGAACATCCCTCGCAACGTTACATGGTAACGTTGCATCGACGTTGTTTTACGACATCTATTTGATGTACTTTTGTATTCATATTTATATATATATATATTATATATATACTATATATATATAATAATATATATATATAATATATATAATATAATTATATATATATCATATATAATATATATCATATCATATATATATTTATATATAGGGCGACAGGGAGGTTTGAGAAGAATTGATTAAATGAGGAATGAATGAATTAGAGAGTTTTTGGTGTGAAGAAGGGGTAAATGAGAGAATAAATGAAAGTACCGTACATTGAGATGGTTTGGTCATGTGGAAAGAATGAATGATAGTCAGTTGGTTAAGCAGGTGTGTATATGGTGAGTGTGTTGGGAATCTACCGGCTGGGAGACCGAAGAAAGTGGATTGAATCAGTAAGGAAATGCCTGGGAGAAAATTGTGAGTTTGGCAGAGGGCGAGAAGAAGAAGGTACATAATAGGAGTGAATGGCGGGGTTTTTCGAGAGGGGGTATGGTTGTGTCCCACCTGGGCCACGGGATGAACCCTACACTTTGACGATATGCATAGTGAGTCCGTCGCGGTCCCGTGAACGCTCTTGGGGTGGATTTTTCTGCACTGGCGACGAGTTTCTCACTAGCGTAGGTAAAGAGGGGGCGGTAGGGCTGGGCTTTCCTTTCGACTTGTGTCATATTCTTCTACCTAGCTTTTCCTGTTTCTGAATACAACATGTCACGACGCGCCTTATCCCGTCTATGGGGGAAAAGGTAGATGATATATATATAATATGTATATATAATATATTATATATTATATTATAATATATAATATAATAATATATATATATATATATATTATATATATATATATATATAATATAATATACATATTTTTATATATTATATGATCGGTATAGATTGATATAAATAAATCTTATATTAATGAATTTTTAACATAATTATACACAAATAAATTTATTTGAAATTTTCCTTATAAAAAAACGACAGAACTTCAATGTTCAGACAGAAAATAATTATCTATGGAAAATAACAAGTTAAATAGATAATTTATAATCATAATACTGATCGATGTAGACTGCTAGAGCTTTTGAACAGGAGCTGTAAGAAATGCGTGTGTCCTCAAGTTAAACAGAAAATGTTTGGACATCTGGAAAACTGCATTCTTCATCTTTCATCATCACTAACATCGTATCCTCCTAAAATTATATATAAATGTCAGTAACTAAAGTTCTTGATGCAAAATTTTTTAGGAAATAATAATCAAATAAACTATAACTGACTGTTTGGGTAAGCTTTTAATTTATAAATAAATGTTAAACTTATATTAACTCCGACAAATACCATCTGCAAAATGTTTTCATCCCTAAACCTAAAAAACACCAGCATATTCCTAAAATTTTCAACATTGACGAGCATAAGATGAAACCACTTGGCTGTTTAAAAAAGGTCAATCAAATCAACACTAAGAAAGTGAATTACATGTTATGGGTTTCACTATGATGTCTCTGCTTTATTTTGTCACTGGTATGTTCACTAATCTCTATGGATTTCTGCTTATAGTCTCTATTGATACTCCTATTGTCCTTGACTGCTTCAACGCCTGATTTAATGGTTCACCAGTCCAGTCAGACATTCTTCCAAGTTTTATTTAACTCGTTGCAGTTTATCTTCACAGAAATGCTAGGAAAAATTTAATCAATACGCATTGTTAAAACAACTATATGTTTTTAATTAAGAGACCGCAAAGTAATCTGATGGAAGCCGGATCATATTTCCTGGACATGGTTTATAAATAGTATTATTGGCGGGTGAGGAAATTTCGTCCTTTATTACGATTAAAA
>JABUQX010063089.1:7500-17505 GCA_015478945.1 Trachelipus rathkii
ACACTCGGGGGGTAGGCCAAACAGGGTTACGACAAGGTGAATAATATCAAGAACTGGGGTCACGATATACCATACAGAATTGGCAATACCTGTAATCTTCTATTTGTATTGTGTACATCTTGATCCCTGGTTCTGTTGTATTATTATTCACCTTGTTCGGTACCTGTTTAGAACATAGGAAGTATTGTCGTGTTCTTCTTTTAGCTTAATCATGGCTTGTGGTTAAACACATAAGCTCATCTGCTGGGTCCAGGTTAGATTTCAGCAGGGAAAATACTTTAGGGGTTTTTCAATACAATTTGATTGCAGGTTAAAAATTGCAATTCTATTTACATTTCTTGACCGGTTTGTTGTATTAATTAACACCTTGTTTGGCTCCCTCCCGAGTGTAAGCGGGAAGAGCGCGGCGTGCCCTATTTACCACAGGAAGTATTATCGTGTTCTTCTTTAGCTCATAGTTGCGGTGGTGTCAACAACATACTGCGAACTCTGCTAGGGTCAGGTTCGATTCACAGGGTGAAAATACTTTTGGGGTGTTTTCCAAATACAAATTTGATTGCATGGTTAAAACATTTCTTATATATATACAATATATATATATATCATATAATATATATTATAATTATTATTATATATATTATAATATATATATATATTATATATTATATATATATATATAGAGGTGGGCAACGTTACTCAAAAAACTGGTTCCGTTATCGAAAAGTAGTTGCGTTATCGTTATTCCGTTTCTTTGAAAGGAAAAGTAACGAAGTGCGTTCTCCGTTACTTTAGCTTTTCAATATGAAACATTAATTACGGTATCTTAGGTAATCTATTGGTTTGTGTATATTAATTTAAATTTTCAAAATTATCATTATCTATTAAAAACATACCTCATGTGGACCTAGCGAACTCAAAGACTTAGGTCCTTTTACATACGCAAACGATTATTGCACCAGCCCTTCCTGCATTACAACTTTCCTACTACACTCTGCAGTAATAAGGAGACGTATCTTGACAGGTGTCAGATTTGTAGCTAATTCTGGCAACCTGTCGATACATATTTATATTTTTAGCGACTTTTTATTACTCATCAACCTTTCAGGACTTTTTTTTAGCATTTTTCTTATTTTCAAGCCTTTTAACATTTTTCTTATATTTCAAGCACTTTTTAGCTTTTTTGTTATATTTCTGGCACTCTTTTAGCCTTTTTTATATACTTCTAACGACTTTTCAGTACTCATCTACCTTCCTGGTTACTTTTTTATATAATACGTTTTGAAAGTATGGTCATTTCATTTAGTTCCATCGTCTTACGTTTCAGCCACAAGTCCGCCGTCATCGGGATCGCAATCCCGTTATTCGTCGTTTTCGTCGCCAACATCGTCATTGTCCGTTTTTCCGCAAGTCAGAATCACCTCGCATCGCGTCGCAAGGTTGATCCGCACAGCACCGAATCGCAATCGTCGCAAAGAACCACGCGCAGAGTCGGAAAATCATACATCCTTTAAAACGTTTTTCACGCGAAAATTATTATTATTACTATTTTAAGTTGAAATACAGATAATTTTGGTGGAGTATTATATTTTATGAAAACAATTCGTGTTCTTATTAAAAGTTATACCATAGATTTCATTGAACCTATGAACATAATAACATTTTTCAAAATCACCTTTCACTATCTAAAACAGTAAAGCAAAAGCCTATTATTTCCTTCCGATGCTATGTATCTGTGCTATTGATTTACTGTTTCAGATAGTGAAAGGTGATTTTGAAAAATGTTATTATGTTCATAGGTTCAATGAAATCTATGGTATAACTTTTAATAAGAACACGAACTTGTTTTCATAAAATATAATACTCCACCGAAATTATCGGTATTTCAACTTAAAATAATAATAATTATAATTTTCGCGTGGAAAACGTTTGAAAAGATGTTTGATTTTCCAACTCTGCACGTGGTTCTTTGCGACGTTGAGCATCTCGGTGCTCTTGCGGATCAACCTTGCGACGGATGCGAGGCATTCGAACTTGCGGAAAAACGGACAATGACGATGCTGGCGACGACAACGACGATTAACGGGATTGCGATCCCGATGACGGCGGACTTGTGACTGAAACGTAAGAAGATGACTAAATGAAATGACCATACTTTCAAAACGTATTATATAAAAAAAGTAACCAGGAAGGTAGATGAGTACTGAAAAGTCGTTAGAAATATATAAAAAGGCTAAAAAGTGCTAGAAATATAAGAAAAATGCTAAAAATTGTTTGAAATATAAGAAAAATGCTAAAAAAAGGTCCTGAAAGTTTGATGAGTAATAAAAAGTCGCTAAAAATATAAATATGTATCGACAGATTGCCAGAATTAGCTGCAAATCCAGATTTAGCTACAAATTTGGCCACCCTCCAAGGTACCTCCCTATACTACTCGTTGCATTTCATCCGTTCCTTTACATATAACATATATTACTAAATATTTAAACCCAGACACATGTTCCAGCTGCTCACCATCTAGCATAGCTTCACACCGAGGACTGTCCTCACTCACAACCATAACCTTACTCTTATCTACGCTTACCTTCAAACATCTCCTTTTACACACCCTGCCAAACCTCTCAACCAACCCTCTCAAACTCTCTCAGATTCGCCACACAAAACCTAATCACCGCATATAATAGGTAGGCATCCTCCACTCTCTTCCATTCTCCATCATTCTAACCGAGATTGTGGAGTCGGAGTCGGGGAGTCAGTAATTGAAGCAGTGAAGTCGGAGTTGGAGTCGATGTCGGATCGGGGAGTTGTAACTTTGAAGAGGTGGAGTCGAGTCGGAAAATTTAAAACGGACACCACAAACCCTTGATTCTAACACCATCCCCTGTCATCCCACCTCTAATTCTTTCTAACCCCATCCATATACAACTTGAATAACCAAGAAGACATGAGCACATCCCTGCCTCACTCCGCTGATTAATATTAAAACAATCACTTTAAACTCCATATATTCTTACACCGCTTTTTACGTACGTCATAATATACTTTTGATTCCATTCAGAAGCTTACCACCAAAATCATATAGTCAATAAACACCTAGCCCATAGAGCTCCTATTAAAAGCATTTCATACGCCGTTCTGCAAATACAAAAAACCAAAAATGCAATTTATTCTTCTCATCGCTTCCATTTTATCAATTCAATTTTTTCAATGTTAAAAGATTTTTGATTCACACATCCTACTACACTTCTAAAGCCACCTTGTTCTTCACATCAGTCCTGTCATCACTCGGACGCATTCTTCGCGACCATAATTAAAAGTCATAGCATCTTCCCTACTACACTTAATAACTAACTTTCCCTATAATTTCCTAACAGTTACCCTTTATCCCATTTCCCTTATTTAAGCGGTACTATTACTGCTCTCCTCCAATTCCTCAGAGCTATACTCTCCATAAATATTTTGTTACACAACTTCCAAATCCAAAAATTATTCAGCATCTCGCCTCCGTTCTTGATATCTTCACCGGTAATCTCATCTATACCTGCAGATACATTCTTCAACTTTTCTCGCTCTACACAATTACCCCTTCCTTACTAATACCTCATGCCCAAACATACCTATTCCTTGCACGCATCCAAACCCACAGCACATTCACTATCACCTCTTCATTACTCCCAATGTTATGCAGGTTTTCGAAGTGTTCCCACGACGCTCTGTCAACATTGTATCCTCATCAGTTACAAAGTACCATCCTATTCATTATTCTCTGCAATTTCCCTTATTCCTTTTATATATATTATAAATAATTTTTTAATAATTAATATAATATATATATATATATATATATATATATATATATATTACTATATATATTATATCCTATATATATATAGTACTATATATATATATATAATATATATTACTATATATATATATATATACTATATTATAAAGGATTTGTTTTTAGCTTGATCGGGGTGGTCAATTGGGTATCAACATTCAAGAAAGTCGAACAAAATAAACGGACTAAAAAGTAACGGAGAAAAAAATAACGGAAACTTATTCGGAAGCGGTGCGTTACATGAAAAAAAGTAACGAGTCCGTTACTCCGTTGCTGAGAAAACTAGTTCCTCAAGTAACGGCATTTAGAAAAGGAACCATAAAAGCTGTTATATATTATAATATATATATATATACTATATATATATATAATATATATATATATACGTATATATATATATATATAATATTATATATATATATATATATATATATATATTATATATTATATATATATATATTTATATATATATATATTATATATATATATTTGATAGTGAAGTAATAAGATTATATATATATATTATATTTATAATAATAGTATATAATATATATATTATATATATTAATTAATATTATTAATATGATGATATATTAATATAATTAATATAATATTATAATATAATATATATATATATATATATAATAATGATATTAATTATATATAACGATATATATAATATTAATATATATTATAATATTTATATATTATATATATATTTAATATATATTATATATTATATTAATATATATATTATATATATATTTAATTATAACCTATATAACATATATACTACCCGAGGATTAAGGGTCTTACGCCCTGTCATGTTGTAGTCCAGCATATCTTATCTGCTTATCTGGCTCACGATAAACTCAATATCCATATAGAGCACTCAGAAAACCATTTATACTCTAAGTACTCATGATTTTCCATAGACGCCATTTCTCAAGTTAACACTACTCTTCAAGTGATTATGGATTTTCGCCCTAATTCATAGTCATGATAGCTATGAGTCATCTCTCATTCTACATTAAGGTATCACTCCAAATACATTCGTTACACTCATGAGACTCTCTAGTAAGATCTTTCTCTTAAGTGCTCAATAAGTTCTATACAGCTTATTTATCTATAAGTTAATATCAAGCAAAAGGAAATTGAATCCGTGTATGCTAGTCCCTGTCGCCCTATTAAACCAATGCGAAGAAAATCTTCATTTGGCCTGACTGCGCCAAATTCCAAATCCAAAATTTGTCATATTAGGCAATAAATCGTTTCTCACTGATACTATTCCCATAAACTTAAGTTCCTATATCTTAATCACAAATATTATATATATTATATTATATATATTATATAATATATTATTATTTTTTTTGGTTTGTAGGGAGTAGCTTCTATCTAATTAAAGCATTGAGCTATAATACTTAGTCCTTATAATTCGCAACATATAAGACGTAATTATAGTAGTATATTATCTAATTACTACTATATACTATAGTGGATAGAGAAAATATGTCCATATATATTATAGTATATTTTTTAGGGATAATTTATACTTTTATTAATTATTATCCGATATTTATTATGTGATATATTATTATAATTATTATATATATATATTTATATATATATATTTATATATATATATATATATATATCATAATATAAATATAATATTATTATAATAAATATAATATAATATGTAATAGTTATATGAAAGAGACTAAATATTTATAAGTTTATATATATAATATTATTAATATATTTATATATATAATATATATATTATATATATATATATATATATGTAATATATATATATATTATAATATATTATATTACATATAAATATTATAATTATATATAATTATAAATATTAATTAATATTAATATATATTATATATAGTTAAAATATATATTATATAAATATTATAATAATATTAATATAAATAATATTATATTAATAATATATATATTAATATATAATATATTAATATATATTATATATATACTTATATAATATATATATTATAATATTAATTAATATATATATATAATATAAATATAATATATATTAATATATATTTATATATATTAAATTATATATTATTATATATTAATATAATATATATAGTAATATTAATATTATATATAATATATATTAATATAAATATATACATGATACATATATATATAATAATTAATTTAATTAATAATATATTAGGATATATAGATAGTATATATATATATTATATATATTTAATATCATATACTGGAATACAGTGTGAGATATGAACAGAATCTTATCATTAATAAGTAATCTCAATTTACTCTCACAACTTAAAATTAATAATATGAGAATTATCAATATAATTCAATGTATACAACCCAACTATAAAATTTATACTATTTGTAAAAGTAATATTATTATCATTTTTATTTTTGGCACTCTATATCCTACACTCATATAAAGGTCAAACTCTAACTAAATTAATATTTTTAGGGCTTTATGTAACTTTCGAAACACACACACACACACACCATCATCATCCCAGTCCATCCCTCCTATCAACTACACACATAACACATCACACACCCACACACACACACACAGACACATCCACACACACAACACACAGAGTAATAATGAGCAATTCATACTTTCGAGCCCCAAAATACTAATATTAGAATTACATCCATATAGATTCAACTAAACATAAATTATAACTACCCATAAATAAGTACTACAGAATCTAAGTATTAGACTACTCCAACATATGATAATAAATAAGTAACGAACTTATAGTGTTGCTAGAACAATATATTTCGTCATCTATCTAAAATACGCATACAACCGACTGGTCCCACAAAGCAAAAGTTATGATGCCTACAAGCTTTTAGGGATACTAAGCGTTTGTCCTTTGGTACATTTAAAGTCAGTAGATTTTAAATAATACAGGCTGACTCCATACCTTCTGAAACCTTACTGTTTTGTTTTGACACAACTTATGTTGACATTGAAAACCAAATACTATACTTTACGACCTTATAAGAGTCACTATGCCCATCTTGAAATTGAATAGAATATTTAAATTAATTATCCATAAGTGGAATGATACATTTACAAGTGAGAAGTCATACCCTATACATATACATTCATAGCATTATTATATATATATATATCAAATACAACCCTGCACCCAGCCAGAAAGAAAAAAACTACACCAGAAACACATAGCTGTAACTCATATCTATATCCCACATGATATTTCTTTATCTCCAAATATAACCTAAATATTACAAAAACCATTACTACATAAACACGTTATAGATAATAACCAAAGATTCTCCAACACGGAATTACATAAATTATAGCTAATACGCCAATGCTACGAGTGAGGTATAGAATCATCGCATTAGTCATCCAGTCACATTGGGCAATCTACCCCCCTCCTTATTATTTTTTTCTAGAAGTTAACATATTTGGCTATATATAATTTCAACTAATCCTACTTCATATACCTACCATAAAATACTTAGAAACTCCATCGCATATAATATTAGCTTTCCCAATCTTCTGATTTTTTTCACATTTTACTTTTACTTAGGAAGTTATATCCATCTCAATCTATTCTTAAAACATGTTTTTATTATAGATGTTTGAAAAAGGTTTCTTTGTTGAGAAAAATGAACATTTTTTATTTCCAGATAAATTATATTTGTAATATGTTATCCAATAATAAATATTTAAATCTAATATATATTATTGAGTATTTTATCTACTTTAATAGAAAATAACTAATTGAAAATAAATGTGTTAAACAATAAATCATATTGAAAAATAAAATTTTCCATTTTAAACTCTCATGTAACGTTCTCAAAATTATTTACACAGGTTATGATTATTAAAACTTCATTTTATATATAGTAATGGTTTATATTAATGGAATTGATAAATGCTATATCAGGAATGGGTGAAAATAAAAGTAATTTAGCTTCTAGCTCCTATCTAAAGATAACGCATCTAAATAACAATTAATAATAATAATATATATAATAAATTAAATAATTAAATAATAAATAATAATTATATTAATAAATAAATATAAATATTATAAATAATGAATCCATATAAATAATTATAATTATATAATAATAAATAATTATATATATAATATATAATAATTAAATAATATAAAATAATATTAAGATAATATAATAATAATAATATATTTTAATATAAATAATCAAAACAATCATATTACCACTTTTTAATATCTTAGGGCAATTGATGAAAGGTCTTGAGAAATACCAACCAAAGTAGAGCTCACACAAAGTAAGAAATTCTATGGACCTCTTATAAAACAATTTAGAACTGGAATTATACCACATATCAAATAGTTAGAATGTAGTGATATGATACTTAAATAACTAATATCCAAACTAAGTAGTAGATAGTGCTTCATGTTTAAGTTTGTAATGTCTGGACTACAGAAGTATGGGATAATGTTATTGTCCGATAACCATATTGTGTATTTCCCTATATATGACTCAATTAATATTATATAATAATATATATATATATATATATATAGTATATATATATATATTAAATATATATATTATATATAATTATTATATAATATAATATATTAATATATAATTATATTAATATATATATAATATATATATATAATTATATATTTAATATATATATAATATTATTAATATATATATATTTTAATATATATATTAATAGATTTAAATATATAATATATATTAAATTATATTATATAGTTAATATATAATATAAAATATAGATATATATATTATATATTATATTATATATATAATATATATATAATATATATATTATTAAAAATAAATTTATATATTATATAATATATATATATATATATATATATATATTTAATTATTTAATATTAATATATATATTTATATAATAAATAGTAATAAAATATATTATATATGATATATATTTATAATTATATATTATTAATATATTTATATATAATATATATATATAATATATATATAAATATATTAATATATATATATATATACTAATATAATAGTATATAATATATATATAATATATTATTATAATATATATATATATATATATTATATATATATATATATATATATATATATATATATAATTATTATATATATATATGAATATATTAATATATATATATATAATATATATATTATTTATAATATATATATATAATAATATATTATTATAATTAATTAATATATTATATATATATTAATTATTATATATATTATAATATATATATAATTTTAATGTGATTATATATATTTATTAATTAATTTTATATTAATTAAATATTATTATTATAATATATATATATATATAATATATATATATAGTATATTAATATAATAATATTATATATATATAAATATATATATTAATATATATATTTAAATTATATATAATATCATATATAATATATATATATTATATTAATATTATATATATAATATATTATATTATATTATTATGATATCGCTTGAAGGCTACGCTATTAGCCTATAATACCAACTAAGAATATTATTTCAATACTTGATATACTCTTTTTTATATATATATTTCTGCATTTATAGAGTTAGGCCAATCTAGTCACTTCTTCTAACTCCATAAAATAAATTACCTATTTTACTTTTATAAGTGACAGTGATCAAAACCTCCGAGATGTCACTGAGCCGTATACATAGTTACCGACTAGCATAGTTTTATTTTTTCTTATATTTTAAATTAAATTATCAATAATTAAAATTACCAAGAAACCAATTAAATTAATTATATTAATATTAATATTTAATAAATAATGATATAAATATAATTATAACTAATTAATTAATTTTATATTAATTAATTACTAACTGTAGAATATAATCATCTATTAATATACCGACTTATATTTAATTCATAGTATTTCCTATATATAGAGTTATTATGTCCACTCTGCAACCATGAGCCTCCCAGCGCTCGCTTTGTAGTCAGGTCTTAACTCTGACTATATATTATTTACTACCTAGTGACTAATTTGTACCTCGTAGACCAGAGTTTTATTTTTGGTTAGTTTATTAGTGAATATATCTGTTAATAGGAG
>JABUQX010063090.1:0-52106 GCA_015478945.1 Trachelipus rathkii
ATTGATATTGACACCCAGTTCTTAATGAAGGTAAAAAGTTAGTAATAAATAAGACTTATATATGTGAGATAAATATATGTAGCCCGTATATTATACGTATTAAGTAGGAATTAGCATATATATATGATATATATGATAGGGTTAGCTCTAATATTATAGTTACTAGTAAATACCTGTGACTAAAACTCTTAAAAACGTAACTAAATCAATATACAATATGGTGTTAGTATGGCGCACCTTGAAAGTACTTGAAGATTACCACCAATACAATAGATTATATTTGTGTAATATATTATATTATATGATTATAAATTATGTTAGGATATATAGTGAGTATAAGCTTTGATTATTAATAACTATTATATATGAAGTATCATATATATGATAATATATGATATAATATATATTGCATACTATATATATTAAGCGTGTATATTACCCGCTATGACACATTGAATATATTTATTAGGAAGAAATAATTAGATACTAAGAAAGAATGATGATCAGTTTATAAAGGGAAATAAAGAGTCCTTTGGGGAATGAACTGTATAAGATAGCTAGCTATAAAGATATTGGGGCTGGAGTGAGAGGCTTATTATAGGTAATACGTAAATTAACTTAATTTACGTATTAGATGAGTATGTAATATATATTAATATAATACTAATTGTTTGTTTTTTTTAAATAAAAAGAGTATTTTAACATTGAATTCATTATGTTAATTTATATCGTTATTTTTTCATAGATAGAATATTGCCGTTTGTTCATGGTACTGATGAAAGACCGTTAAGTATTATTAAGTTATAAATGTTAATAAGCTTAGTTAATCATTTGATCTTATATTCTTAATTTTTTTTTATATTTTATTATTATTATATAAATAAAACTATCTGTTCTACAAACATCCGCAGCACACGCATCTTTGTTAGTAGTGTTAATAATAAAGACATGCCAATGCATGTTCTATTTAACCGCTCTGAGTGATAGTAAAAAAAGCACACAATCTTGCCCAATACACTAAGAGGCTACCAAATAGCACATACATAAATAAAGTACTCCCTCAACTTCTATATATTAAATTATATACCGTATATTTCACTGGAGCTTTTATTATTAGATGTATATGGTTTATTATATACTCAAGTATCTCTAAATCTCATGATACTATATAACATAATCATTGGGTGAGGAAAATATATATACTTTATATATATATGCTTACCATATTATAAGTACTATTGAGGGTGGTGTGATCATAATATGATTATATAGTTATGTGATAATATCCTATACTTATATATAGTAATCGTAAGTATAGGTATAGTGACCTATATACTATATAGTAATATTATATTAATTATATACTCGTTACTTATATATATATATATATAATATATAGCTCCTATATATAGTATATAGTTTCCTATTATAGTTATAGTAATATATATATATATAATATATATTAAATATATATAATATATATATAATATTATAAATATATTATATATATTATTTATATATATTATATACTATATATATATATAAGCTATATTAATATCATATTTATATATATATATATATATCATATAAATATATTATATTAATATATATAATAATTACATATTATATAATATATATATATATAATAGTATATAATATATATTAATATAATATCTAAATATATATAACTTATATATATATACCTGGGTATATATAAACTATTCAATATAGTATAATTAAATTTGATAATATAATATAGTATAACTATATATATATATTAATATAATGTAAGATTGAGAGAGAGAGGTTATAATATATATATATTTTAATATATATAATATATTATGGTGAGTATGATTATATATATAATAAATATAAAGTAGATAGTAAGAAGAAACGAGATAGAATCACACACCTTAATATGTTGCAACACATTTATACAAGTAAAAGAAATTAAGTATAAAATAAATATATTTGTAATAGATAAGCTTAATGAAATAAGTATAATTATACATTAAAATCATATGGGTGACCTTACCTTAGACTGTTATAATGATATTGAGAATCGAGATCAAGACGCCCTACATAAGAATAATTTTGGTTTGTACCAGCCATTACATTTTATTGTTGATATGGTAGCTTTAGACTACTGCAGCAAATGGGTCTCAGTCATACCACTAAAGGACATACTGTGCTATAATAAATAAGAATAATATTTCAGAAGTCCGCATCGGCTCAATCATTGTGATTGACACTCGTTCCCAGTCAATACCCTGTAAATAGCTCTGTAATAATTTCAATGAAAATAATTAAGAGTCCTCGATATTAGACTCTCCCTCTCTGAGAATGTCCCACTCAACCATAATAAATACGACATATCATCACTTAAGTAAGTGCCAGCATGGTCCTAATTTTCAGACTCTGTCTCTAGTTATTATAGATAATAGGATAAGCTTTAGAGCTCTCTTTACAGGATGATCGAGCACCCTCTGGCATCTGCCACGTAGCCTATAATTTAAAGTATATCACTATAGAGATTATATAACTTTAGAAAAGATTCGATAGGACTATCTATAGACTGTACAATCAACCATATTTAGTATAATCTAAATTTAATTCAAAATAATAATTGACACGATTCAGTTTTTTTTCAGGGGCACAACAAGATTCGCCCTATAACATGAAATATCACGTCAACTCATAATATAAATAAAGAATATTAATTGCTTAAGAGCCTTCACTATAGGTTCTTTATTGTGTGCATCAAATTTCCTTCTATTGTCTCATATAACATGTAAATACTATAAATTAATAAAAAGGCTTTAAAGAATGGCGGAATTCTAAGAATGTCCAAGACAACCAAAAATAAAATTATTGACAAATATTCTTTTATAAAAAATAACTCGTAATAAGCATCAAGGACATCTTATCTGCAAATACATAATCTATTGGCACATGTTAAATTACACATTTTATATACAATATTATAAAGTGAAAACTAGAAAGATATTAAAAAAGAAAATAATAAAAATTGACAATCATGTTTTTTATAAAAATTTAAATCATGTTAAAGAGAAATCAGTTATCGAGTTTTTTTTTCATTTGATGATTATTCTGATTACCATCACTGCAGTGATGATATTTAATTCCACATCGATTAAATATCATCTCTTGATAAAATAAATATGAATTATTATATAAATTAACAACCAACCTAACCTAACCCAATGTCGACTCACTAACAAATAGAACAGCCGTTTTTCGGCATTAATAATAAAAAATTTCTCAAAGAATATATAGTATTATAATTATTATATATAGATGATAGGTTAAGATATATATATACTTTATAATATATATATACACTACTATATAATAATATTAATAAACATATATATATAATATATATTACTACTTACTTAACCCTTCGGTATATACTAAGGTAGTATAATAAAACATGAATCTCTAATATTCAAATGTATTAGCTTATAATCATAATATTATCATACAACTAAATAACTTAAAGATATTAAAAGAATTACATCTTTTGTTCTTAGGTATTTAAAATCTTGATAGATTAAAAAATTTCGCATTCTATAGAAATAAAAAAAACATTAGAATCAAAACCAACACTTGGAGATTATTCTTGTGTAGCTATCAACGAAGCTAAAAGAGTAACGGAAAAAATCTGTTACAATTTTTAAAAAGGGAGCAGGAATCGTTTAATTTTAAAATGGTTGACACGTTACGTAATATCCGTTACAATTGTAACGCCCTTTACGTAATGCCGTTACATAGTAGGAGCGAACTCGTTGAACTTAATTACCATTAGAGCCCCCTTCTTTGCGTATATTGTATATATAAGAGTATAGTAACTTATGTATATAATAATAGTATATAATTATCATCATATATATATATTATATATTTTAAATAATAAATAATAATTAAAATATATACAACTGGAATAAACATTTTGTAGATAATAATACGTATTTAAATACCTATATAATACTGTATATACTATATATATAGATATTAGATATTATATAATCTATAAAAATTACATATATATACATAAACAAATTTATGTCGTTTATTCTCGTTGTTTGAAATTTACTAAAAATTATGTAATTCTAAAAAAAATATATTCATTTAAATTAATATTACATAATAATCTAAAGTGTGCTCAATTATTACACAACAAATTTTTCCTGTTTTCAAGACATAATTAGGTAAGTCTGATTGAGAATTAAATTACTCAAACTATTATGAAGCTAATATAAATAAATAAATACTTCCAAATAATATAAACATAAATACATACATAAGATCAATAAAAAAATCCTAAAATCAACAAAAAAATCCTAAGATCAATAAAATAATAATAAACAATAAGAACAACTAAAAAAAATAAAGTGGCATGTGCTCCCGATTTTCATCCCTCCCTAAAAATGGATGACATTAAATTCGGAATTCTCAGCCGATTTTGACCAGGTAAACACCAATTATCTTCCTTTTTTAACCATTATTTGTGTTTTTTTTTTTTTTTTTTTTTTTGCACCCTGCAAATGATGGTGCTCATGATTACATGACGTCACACAAGCCCATAATATCTTCAAATACGGACGATATTATTCAGATTGTTGTCAATTTAATCCATCGTTTTTGATATTTTTTCCGTATAAATCAATAAATTTATTTTTTCGAAATGAATTTACTTAAACTATGAAAATTTTCATAGTAGAAAAGTTAATATTACCTAACAAAAGTTCACAAAGATACTACTTTTTACAGATTTCTAATTTGAGGTGTCTGAGTGTCTCAATAGATTGTCCAATTTAAATACATTACAACATCTATTTCTTTTTCTTTCTTTTATTAATTTATATATAATGGGATATTTTCTTCATATGTTCGGTACTCAGAGCTGAGTACAACCTATTATACACGGAAGTGGATGAAAATCTTTTTTATCCATCAGGTTGAGATCATGTAGTGGGAGAGATGCACATTTTTTCTACTTAATATTTCTTCATAGGTTAGATCAGTACCTTTGGATTGTACTTGAAGCCACAAACATAAATTCTCAAAAAATTTATATCTTGACACATTTTTAAAATTCATTTTCAATTTTTGAATATACCCAAAAGTTATCTAATAACGTATCTTGCCAGATTACTACATACAAGCCGAAAATTTCTATCGTTAATTCTTCAGAGATCAAAAGCTATTCTTGTTCAATTATTCTCAATATTTAACTTTTTCATTTATGAAATTTTTGAAAAGTGAAAACTTGATATTTTTTTTATCCTATCATCAAAATACATGATCCCGAAATGGTCTTAACACTCCAAATACTAATCTAGAGAGTTTGTAAAAAAGTAATTGCTTGGAGAGATATTATTAAGAATCTTTTGTCTTTCAAAACCTTAAGGTGCTACAGAAACATATGCGTCTTATGTCTGTATACCCAAAAAAGAACAATTTTATAAAAGAAAAATTATGATCAATTATGTTTTATTATGATATATTATAGATTCCAAAAAATAAAATCCAAACTAAAATAACGATAATAGTTTTTGAGTATACAAGAACATTATCTAAGTAAAAATCAAATGCATCACTACTTACATATGCCCTGAAAATTTTTCGTTCAACTTCGGCACAGAACTAGATTAAAGAACAACAAAACTTATTAAGAGATTAATCTTTTTTATTTTTTAAATCACAAAAAAGTTGCCGTTGATAGAAATTGGGCAAAACGCGATGAGCACTAAAACTAAAATCGAAAAAAGTCTTTTCGGACTATTATGTAGGTAGCACAGGAAGCCCATCTTGATGCCATATTTTAAGATCTCTGAAGATCTAGTTCCGAATACAATCATATCAGGGAGTTAGATACGAAAAAATGTCAAAAGAAACATGCGATTTTGAATAAATGTAATTTCTGAGAAAGAATGATACTAGAACACAGAAAAAGACAGCACATAAAAACAACCGTTTCGATTTTTAGAATAGGATGACAAATAGCTCTAATGGATTTGGGGTGTTTGATAAATATGCGTCAAATCAGACCTGATGAATGTTTCAGAATTAAATTTATTGTCCATTTTTAAGAAAATTTTTGACATGGATTGGAGGGTGAAAATGGGCGAAGCAAGAGCTCAATAATTAGGACCGTATCTCCTCGCCCTCTTAATAACTTATTGTTCTATAAATTATTGAGCTATATTACAGATGTTCTCAGGGTAATCTCTTATATCTACTCCTATGCGTTATGATTAGCAATAAGTAAGAAATATTTACAGTCTGATTGGCTCTGTACAGCACTCCTGTATTTGTTCCTAAATGAGAATTAACAATTTATTCTACAAGTAAATACACAATTTAAATTATTTTAAGATCATCTATTTATTTTGACTGTACTTTGACCTTTTGAACATCCGTACTGTTGTATAACACAAAAAGATTGAATATACGAATCTCGATTCGGAATCCGATTCATGCGAGAATGCCGCTCCGACTACAGACCGCAATCCGTATTGTAGTAGAAAAATGTTCAATCCGAATCCGAATATCCAACCCCAGCAACCCTGGATTTGAATCCAGTAATCCCGATCGTGTGTGCGAAATCGAGCAATGTCGCAACATCCGAATCCGAATCAGGATATCCCAGCATCTGGTATTGATCGAATCCGAATTAACTGGACTATCGAGATTCGCACAATGCCGCACTGTGAGATATAATTAAGAGAAATAATTAATATAAATAATAAAAATAACCATCATATTAACAATATGATAATATCGTATATACGAAAAATATTATTAATCATATTTATATTTGATAATTAATCATATATATATATATATATATATATTAAATATATATATATAATATATATATAATTAATAATATAATAATATAAATATAATAAAGATATATTATATATAATATATAAATATATATATATATAATGTTGACAGTATTTCTAACTATAAGCAAAATCCATTCACATAATTATAAAAATTAAATATAAATGAAAATTGATTTATTAATAAAGTATGTAATAAAGATATTAAGAAATAAATTCATTTGAATAAGCTCTAAAGGTTATATATGAAGAAAATTAGCATTAATTCTTCAATTTATGAGGGGATATAACTTAAGTTTCTTTGTGGCATTTCCAGTAATATTTTACTCCTTTATATAAATTATATTTCTTTTTCACTTTCGACTGATGACGGTGGATCTGCAAAAAGTTATTTAATTATTATTCTTAGTTTTTTTCCTAATTCATAAAACTTATTTCCCGTTGATTTTCACATAAATTGAAATGGAATACTAATTGTGCTTTTCGACTGTCAAATGAGTTAGCAAGAACAAACTTATATATTTTAGTACTTTTTTTCTTTTAGAATGTATTTTCCGTATGTAGCTTTTACTTTTAAATGTACAAAAAATAATCACATTCATTTTTTAGACAGAAAAGTAAATGGGACTTTTCTTTTTGCAGCGTCTCCAATTCTTTTCTTTTTGTTACATGAACTTAATTTTTCGATGACATCAATTTTCTATTTAAAAACAAATCAAATTTAAAAGAACGTGACAAAGGAACTTCTTATTCTACACTTTCCCCCACTTAAATAGGATCATCGTCAGCGAATGAACAGTGAAGCTAAAATTTATGTCATATCGCATTTATTGCTTTTACATGTCACTCATCAACGACTTAAATATGATTTTTTTACTGTATTCTCAATACTGAAATTCATGTAGAATTAAATACTTTGAATCGGCAGATCTAAGCATGTAGCTACACACACAAGATTTATCACATAGAAACTTAGAAAGTCTTTTTCTACTGATTTCTTAAGCTCTTTATAAACACGAGTTGTAATTATATTCCAACACTTGAAAGCTTTTGCATCTAATTGACTTTAATTAAAATAGATTTATGCTAGAACTTAGGTAAAATGAGGATCTACTTGGGGCGACTGTTTACTTAAATACAAATATATAACCTTTAATGCCTTTAGTTTATTTATTAGTGTAATTAAAGTTCTGGCACTGTTGCTATTTATAATTATTGCCACTGAAAATCGTAGTCACATTTCTGAATTTGCTATTCAAGCAGTCTCGTATATGGCGATAGGGAAACTTTTATTGTCATAACTACGGCACTCTTTAAAATAAAATCATAAGTTCTGTTCCAGCGTGAGAAAACGTAATCTTGAATTTAAATTTATGCTGTTTGAACATTATCAGCTGCAATTGTAAAGTTTTAAGCTTTACCTGCCGTTGCTGAATGGTGAAGCATATAATGAAGTTTTGAGGTTAAAAATAAGAGAATAAAGGAAATTACGAGAAAGTTGATTAAAGAATAAAATTTTAATCTTTAGCGAAACTGCGTTTCATACAATATAATTTAATATTCAGAAATTATGAAAGTTCATTGCATAACAATGTGAATAAATACATGAAATTGGAAATACAATCCACCTCCCTTTATAACTCAAAGCTTAACCATGATTTGTCATTATCACCTCCGTATTCAACACTAATGAATCTAATTATATTTATGAATATGAAAAACTGTCAAATGGCCACTTAATTACGATTCTGCAAAATGACATATAGATTTTCGCCATCAAATCGGGGTATACAAAAAGTTTGCCTAATATTTCTTATATTTATTAGGAAATATAGAAGTTCTAAATTTTAATTATTATAAATGTGATAACTAAACTTAAAATCTTCTATGGAAAGTAATATATATATGTTTATTAATAAAGCAAAGTTGGATTCACCTCTAGAAATAAGATATTGCAGGTGAGCAAACAAAACTCGAATACCTACAAATATATCAGGGAATAATAATATTGACAGAATTAGAACGAGAATCCTGAAATTATTGCACAGATGGAATATTTCTCGGCACATCACCTCATATAACATATGTAGTCTGAGTCAGAATATAATTCCAACTATAAAAATACCTATTAGGCACCTATTCTACGTCTACTTTGCGTTTTGTACTAATATATATATATACTTTTATAAATAATCAGATACCTCTCCCCATGATCCTAAAACGTTCCACGAAATAGGTATCTACAATAATGTCTTTTTACTATTATTAGTAGAAGTAGTACTTAGTATACATCTTAAATAACTATATATTATATAACCTTAAAATAAGAATAATAAAATATAGTTAAGATTTACAGCGCTGGGGCAGTGATAAGTATTATGAATATTGGGATATGATAGATAGTAAAATACTATTATAAAAACATTATTGAAACTGTATATATATACCTGAAAAAAAATATAGTTTTAATAGTATATAGTAATATGTCTAGTAAAAAAAAGGGATAATAAACTAAATATATAATAAGTTATAGTAATACTATATATATATAAATATTATATTATAAAGTTAAATAAAAATATAATTACGTGACTCACCTTAATAGGAAAATTATATCATATCACGTTCACTATACTAAAATAAATGGCTATATAGATAATAACTGTACAAGATAATATTAATACAATAGGATAATAACTATTATAGATATATCCCCATATTAAATATAGTCATCACGTTTAACTAATATAATTAAGATATATTATAAGTAGTAAAACATATAAAGACAACTCACTGAATAGAAATACGAATATATTAACCTATATATATAATATATACTAGTAAGTGATTTATATATTTTTAAATATACTACAACAAAAACTCCTATATATAAATAGGTATCATAATTTAAAAGAAAAATATAAAGAAATTATAATTATATATAATATTAGTTAAAATAGTAATTATTTAGTAGTAGAAGTACAGTATGATAGTAGAACAGGGTTAAAAGTGAAATATTAATAGCGGTTAGTCACTAAGAATACAAAGTTTTATAGTGTATTAAGTTAGTATATATATATAGAAGGATATTTCCTTTAATATATATTTATGAAATTTTATATTTCTCAATATGAATTTAAGTAAATAGTAGTAACTAATTAATATAAATGGTGTATTTATAATAACAAAAATAAACTTAATTAAAAGATTCACCTTATTTATTCCTAAATATGAATAAAATATAGTAAAAATATATTAGTTTTACAAATATAAGTATTGATAGGTATATATTATCAAAATATAAAACTATCGCCATATATAGAAGAAGAGTATAGATACTATTCACTAACAATAAATTATTTACAATTAAGAATTGATAAATTAAATTTGAGATAAACATATATATATATTGTAATATAGATATATATATAACGGAATTTAATGTTGCAATTTATAATAAATCTCTACATCATGTATTCATAATGACATTCGGATCAAATATTAGATAAGCCTTCAATATGGGTTCGAAATACCTCACCTATTATTACCTTTCTGTCGGACCATCAGAATTCAGGCAATCTACAAGTAACTATGAGCTCATCTGTGATAGTCTCTTGGCTACTAATTCAATATTAATTAATCGGTCTTATAGTTAATGTGATACAATATCTTGACTATTTCAGTATATATGAATAAAAAGTATCAGAGATCTTCACACCTATGAGATATTAATGATACTAAAACCGTGCAGCATACTTGAGTATGAATAAAACAGTCTACACTCAGATTTCATAAAAACAGCAAGCAGATATTACACTATAGTAGTTTACTTAAACACACAAGAAACAAAATATCACAGAGTTCTTAGACGCAACTATATCTTCCCATAAGCTCATTTGCTTGGAAAAGGTTAACAACAAAAGACACTCATTATATGATGCTCCTCTCACCTTCTGATCTCACTGAGGTACTGTATAAGTCTCGTTTCGCCTTACAGAGATCCAAGAAAACAAACATTACCTCCAATCAATATAACAATTAGATTTAGAATCACATTATGCTAGACATCATCTTATTTCGTTGCGAAACATACATGTGTACACATAGGTGTTTGAGTGCCATACCGCATAGCTGTTGATGAGAACAGATTTATTGATTTCGAGCACAATTGGTACCTATTTTCAGTAGAAAAACATGGCACCTGCAACGTTTGGACTCTAATACACTACTAAGAATTGAATATGGTGTCTAGATATCAAGCTCTCTCTTCACTTATCAAGATAATAATTCAATATTAAAATGTGTCATCGACTAAAAGACCTATTCAGTGGATGGAAAATCTCTCGAACAGACATATCGTGTAAACTCTCCATTCCTCTCATTGATAACGAGCACTGGAATGATTTATTAAGCCTAAATTCTTGTGAACTAATGAATATAAATATTTTGTTATAAACAATAACACTTGCATTTCATAACATTTAGATAGTTAGAAGCATTTAAATGACAGAGGTTTGTCAAACTTAAGATTTTCGATCAAGAACTTGAGGTTAGGTATTGGGTAAATCAATATAGTGCTGTTGTTCTGCTCACACAATACAAGGTATACAACTATAGCACATATGAGATTTGCGCGGTTGTTGAGAGACCCTCCAGAGGGGGCTAAGCATTACGCAAGTTTACCTTATAACGCGTGCCTTTCAGAAACTGAGCAAGTTTTAGTCAACTTCGTGATTAAAAAATCGTTAGCCAGCAGCATTGCGTGAGATGTTATAACCACGAATAATTTTTTTCTTTTAAAATTTACCTAACTGTTCCTTCTCAGTAATGTTATTTTCAATACTTAGAATATTTCATAAATTTTAACCTTTTTTTATTTATTTTACTGTTGACTTTTGCTTAGTAATTTGGTAAGTTATTTTAACATATTAAATGTATTTACACTATTCTAGAATTACAAACAGACAAATGTCAAAGCTTTTGTGAAAGGAGTCTCTTTCTCACTCTGGAGCAAGAGTAAATGACACACTACCAGACAATTATCGGCCATTGGAACTTCGGCATTGGTGTTCGAGGAGGCCAATTTTTTATCTCAAGACATGCTGTGTTTGATCTCGAAGGTTGGCTTGCAATACAGGATATTGTTTGGCAAAACTCATATGGCTAAATTGAACATTAGGAGTAAGGAGGTAAATGGCCTCTCCATAATGAAATTGTCTGGTTGGTTTTGCTATAATATTCCCAAAAAAAAGAAGTCTGTAAGCTGGCATCTCAATTGTTCATCCATTGTTGGTAACCTGTTATATTCTTTACAGTCTTCTAACATGAACGTAGTGCTGCCTAAACTTTTCGATTAGTAGGCACAAGGTTTAATAGATCTTGATGCAATGCATCTAGCACAAAGCTGCTAGGATGCAATTAGTTAAGTCGAGGCACGTATTATGAGAGTTCTCAGTTAAAAGTCAACGTACCCATCTTCCAGAAGGAACACATTGTTGTGAATCATGCAATATATACAGAACACTGTTGCCAATAATTTAACAGAATAAGATTAAGAATTGGAGATTAGGAAACTTTTAAAACAAGATGGAATTCTAACATTCGAACTGTTGTAGTAGTTCTCAACAACTCTAGTGACAAAAAGACCTGTTATCTAAAGAGTTATGATCTAGTTAAATGTAAAGAGTTTTAATGGCACGAGAGATTATCGAGACATAATGAGGACTATCAAAATTTTACAGATAATCAAAATTTTTCTAATATTACTAAAGGTTAATGAAATTACTGCTTATGCAGAGAATTGTTATATTCACATATTTTTAGGATACTTATAAATGTCATATACAAAATTCGCTTAAAGTTAACTGATATTTTTATATTATCATCTGTTTTATAGTTGGCTAGGACAGATTGTTCACCTAGTGTGGCTTTACTATATATTCATCATTAACTACCTCACAGTGGCGCTTTAACGAAAAGATTCAAGGAGAAAACTAAAGAGCTATATATTGTAACTAGCTCCCGTTTAAATTTAACCCAACATTGCTGCGAAGTAGTTTTATCAAAGATACTGTACTAGAGCAAATAGCCCTTCGTTTCTTTTGCAAGAGCCCCCTAGCATAAAGAGTCTTTGACATTGCAGGCATATAGAGAGATAATAGAATTCGCGACTCACATGATTTAGAATATTCTTCTACGTTTCGTAGAATCTGGCGAGAGTCGCATCTCAGCCTTCAGATTTATTTGTCCAGTACAGTAACGTAGTTGGAAATAATTTTAGAATGGCATCATTAAGGATAAAGACAAAGAGTGAAGAAAAGAGTACGAAAATAAGGTTGAAAGGCTCTTAGGCAATCAAATTTGATGAACGCAAGTGGGTGGGCAAAAGCAATCAATGGAGATAGAAATACAGTCACGATACAAGAAGGAATATGACTATTTCATGCTGTTACGTAGGAGAACGATACTAACAGAGGAGATAGACTCAAACATCACAACGTTGCAGTACATAGGGGAAGTTCCTAAAGAATATAGCGTAAGACCTGGCTGAGATTAACAGGACCTATTTCAGATGATAGTATGTTTGGATTCCCCACGCTCCCAAGGAAACGTTCGATGCTAACACAAGTACAGCTACCTTCTATAAAAAAGGAGAACCAGATTTAAGAATGAACGTTATTGACGATTATTAATCAGTTTATAACAGCAAGACCATTACACGTCTAGCGCGTATTGATGATCTCCAATGAGACAGAATGAATCAAATCCATTTGAGTAGCCCGAAGAGTTATCAATACTACACGTGTGGTAATACAATTTTTTTTTAATTTACTAAAGGCATTTCAATATTTTTACACACTTAACAATACCAAAAAATTGGAAAGGAGATATGAATTTAATATATATAAGTACTTAAACTACTAACGTGAATAGCTCACGCTCATTATAATACTCAGTTAGCATACTACTCACAACAAGAATGCATTTATTCTCATTTATTTCAATGGACCACGGTATGCAAGTAGTTGAATAATACTGTAATTTTATCTCTAGGATATATAACTACCAATACATTGTTGAGTAAAGTGATAATATACACAAATTCATTAGGTCACACATTTAAATAACACACTAATTATATCTATTCATAATATCTAATACTATAATGAATAATAATAGTGAGATTATCCCTATCTTCTATAGTATTATTCCATTATGAATACTCAATTTTTACTTAATTATTCTAGGAAATTAATTAAATATACATATTACTATAAACTATACGTTATATTATATAGTATACTTTATAGACATAACTAACATAAATATACCTAGATATTAGTTTAAACTCCCATCATCTGACATCAATAACTATAATATATATATATATATATAATATATATTATATAGTAATATTTATATATAATAATATATACATTCCTGTTCTCTATATTTTCGACATATATTTTATAATATCTATAGGAATTGATGTATATGTGAAAACTCAATACAAAGCAGAAATGCAGGAATAATTATCCTTATATAGTAATAAGTAATATAAAAATATATTTAATTAATATTATATATAACCGGACTTAGGGTTAATTAATGCTATAAAATAATCACTCACGTATCCTATATCTTTACTGACTATATATATTACTGCGTTTTATTAGTTACAAATAAGAAGGGCCTAGCCAATTAGATTAAAGTAAAACTAACAAGGACTCAATTAACGATAATTTTATCCTTGTCGTGGTGACTCTTCTTATAACTGGTTAGCCATTCTCCTTCTCTAACAAAGACATAATTCTAGGTAAGGTGCTGTACAAGCATCGACAAAGAAATAGCAAGATACTTTTGACATGCACCGGAATCGAGTCGAAAAGAAAGCCCAGCTTACCGCCCTCCTGTAACCATTAAATTAAGTGAGAGCATAAAGTGCCAGCAGACAGAAAATCTCACACTAGAAAGAATTAGCATAAATGGAAACAGCGACGTCAGAACCTCACTTGGGTAAATTCGTCAATGTATTCTAGGTTGCACAACAGCCTGGCCCAGGTTGGGTCCACATTAACATGCTCCATCACAAACTCGGCACATTCCTCTCCTATCATTGCACTTTTATTTCTCGCTCCTGCCAAACTCACGATTGTTCTCATATCAGACAATATCGTTACCGACTAACTCCACTTTCTCTTCAGGTCTTCAGGACCGCGTCGGTTCCAAAACACACTCACTTACTATAAAAACTCGATTAACCAACCGCCTATTATTTCATCCCCCCCCCCTCAAACATTCCTTTGGTACACACCTTTCCACATGGCCAAATCACATCACATACTTTCATTTATTCTCTCATTTATACCACTTCTTACACGACACGATACCAAACGATGGAAAAAATAAGCTTATTACTCTAATTACGTTACAGGATCCTCTCTTATCATTCTCTCTACACCATCTAAGCTTAAACCCCTAAATAGAATTGTCCAATAAGTCAGAGTAACAAACATTGAAACTTTCAGATCTCATACATGTTATATTTTCCAGACTAGTAGTCTCACTACTTTTAATTTATCATATAAGCAACACCATTAGTAACACACATAGCAGCCCGCGATGTGAAGAACCAACTAAGACAATTCCCATCAAAACTTGTTCACTTTGCAATTCACTCCACCTTATTATTGACGCGACACCACTATAGTTGCGACTGCATTATCATCATAACTTCTCAATATGACACTTCAGACACTTCGTCCGTAATCCTTCTCAAGCTTTTCAGACACAAATAAAATTTATACTAAAGTTGGAATAATTTTTTCTAACTAACTCTGACACTTGTTCAAGCTGCTCAACATCTAACATAACTTCACACTGAGGAGTGTCTCACTCACAACCATAACCTTACTCTAATCCTTTTTTATCTGTAAACGAGAAGTTCACACTACTTTATAACACATGCGCCCTCCTGGGTTTATGTAAATCGACCAGACGAGCAACGCGATAGATTTTTTTGTAGACGAATTATAAATCCTCCTACATATCAAAGAATATAATTGCCTCGTCATATATCTCATGCCTTTTCATTCTTTCTCAGCCAGTGCTGGACTTAGGCATGGTGTATCGTCTCTCACTAGTCAACGCACCTAAAGATTATCGCGTCTATTAAAGATCAAGGTTTGTGTATGTATGAGTCAGCAAGATAGGTAATAGTATAGTGTAAGCTTTGCCTCACCTTAGAGACCTACTCATCCACTACTTCAAAGTTCAGTATATCAAACCTCCGAGTGTGGCTATCCTTTATGGGATATGGATAGCACAACAGTTCCTACAACTATTAACATATGCTACAGCACTCATGATTCGCAGTTTGGTCACATGCACAATTTATTTTCATAGACTACACTGATGGTCGGTATCTGCATACAGAATGATCAGTGCTCTACCAATTCCTATATATCATATAATTGGTAACACTAGAGTACCAAGGTAATTGCGTATAGCTAAGTGACTCGGTTCGAATTAATCTAGCATAGAACTCATCAGCTAGTATATCCAATAAACAGAGGGAATTTCATCCAAATAAGACCGATATATAGTTCTTACTATGCGCCAGCTTGAGCGTATTGTTGAAATGGAGGCACATGACAATATGTCTGAGACTATTCCCATTCAGAAGAGACCTAGACCTAAGAGCTAAATATTCAATCGGAGTTTTAATAGCATAACGTGTAACGACTCTGCTAAAACTGCTTCCCTAGTAATAACTCTATGATATTTTGCCTGTTTTGCATTTAATAAAATAACTACCTCAACCTAGGAGTAAGCTAATGTTAATTTATGATGTCGTCTCCCATCTCTTCCATTCCGGGGGAAATGATGTTACGCCTTCAGATATTTCATACAATGCTGTCTGATTGTTCATCACATAGTAAATGATATCTTGGATGAGCGCGCACCTATCATTATTATAATGCATCGCTTGGATAGAAGCTGGAAAAGGCGAATCTAGAACGATTCACGCTAGTTGTGTAGTTCCTTGAATCACCAATTTTCGAAATTGTGCCATCTAGAGTGAGTCATTGTTGATATAACCAACGAAAGGATAAAAAAGAGCAAATAACGCGCAAATCCTTATCTTAAAATATGATACTAACTGTAGAAATTAATAACTGTATTAAACCACTGAGCTTAAATGTCTACTAGGTCTCCAGGCTTCTTTGCTCCCTACGACTTGATACGAGGGTAAACTATTTTAACATTATATATAGTTTTATGAATATATCTGTGAGTAGTCAATCGTCTGGTTAGTCAGATATTAGTTTTGCAATTACATCAGAACACTAAGTCACCATTGCATAGAAATTATTTGAGGAGGTTTTAAATTGATTAGCTTATATGAAGGCCAAACTGTAATCATTCTAAAGGATGATTCGATAATACATATCTAGAGGATTATTGATAGTAAATATCTAGAGGATTATTGATAGTAAGTTAATAGTTAATAAGAAATTATAACCAATGGAAAGATAAATAAGCAAAAGTGTATATTATGATAAATTAGAGTTCTTTGGATTCTTTGCCTCAAGTGACATATTGGATTGAGTAAATTGGATAAAGCCAGAGTGTGGGATTAAAGGTGATTATATATTATATCGGTGTCAAAGTGGTTAGTAGTTTTATTGTTAAAAATTAAGAGTAATTCAGCATGAAATAATTTGTGCAAATATATTCATAAGTCTCAGAGCATTGAAAAAGAGATGAATTAGTGGAATAGAGCATTAGCATATAACACCGTATAAAATTGAACTATTAATTCTGAACTATATGGTAAGAATAGACATTATGATGTTTTGGAATTAAAGGAGGCGCAGAAGAAAGACAGGTGACGGTGACAGCTATTTAGCTTCAAGAGGAGAATGCGTGTGGTATATAATAAGCTTAGGAGGCTAATAGTTTAGCTATTTAAACTTGGAGGAAACTGGTAGGCCATCACTCTGGAACTTATTCAATCTTTAATAACATGTTACCACTACGTTTACTATATGAGAGGGTACCAACGGTCGGTGGTTCCACTGAGATAGCTAGACTGGATTAGATAGGGTTAAGCGATTTTTGTCTGATATTACCGGCTGTTAGTAACGACTCAAAATACATTGTATACTGAAGTTAGAATTGTTGTAAACAACAGACCTCTTATAGTAGTGGCGGCTGCATAAATGACTCGGCATTCTACACTTCTGGCAGAAACTAGACAATTTTCGTCTCATACAAAACATAGGCAGTCGAACACTATCTTCGTCGCAGCATAGTAAGCAATCTATATTTATTTCTTAATTCCGGATGTTGTAAATTATAAACGCCCATACTTGAAACAGCAAAATCATAAATCTTAGAGGGGGCAACACATATATATATGTGACGAAGGTAGAAGAAATGAAGCACACGCGAATAGAATATAAATACAATCTTATAACAATTCTGTATGAAATTTAAATAAAGTAAGGCTTTCTAAATACTCAAAAAATTTCTAATAACAAGAATAAAATAAGATTTTAGAATTTTCATTAGAATTATAAGTAATCTTGAAAATGAGCAAGAGCATTTTAATACTATTAAGAATAAACAATAAATAACAAGTGAGAATATAACATAAAAATAAAATCGAAATTATATTCGTTATTTTTGTTGAAACATTCTTTTACGGTCTACTATATAAGTCATAAATTGTGAATAAACTTTTTTCCTAAATATTTATATATTTATAATAAATTTTATTTTATTTCTTTATTTTGTATTAGCTACATTTGCAGTGGATCTCTAAAGGAAAATTTTATTGATAAATTCGATTTTGGGGCCCTTAATTAAAATATGTATAAGTATATAAAAATTTATCCTTGAAATGTCCGAAGTGTACGGAAAAGACACAGCTTGTGTATATACTTATATATATACAATTGTTTTATTTTAAATTCAAGAATTTTTATAAAGAAAGAGGTTTATGCTTTATGTTGTAAAATGGACAATATATTACTATAATCTCATCCGGTTTTAAAGTTGAGAAGTATGCATCTGATACAACCAAAGGCTATAACTAATAATCATACTCAATTGTTAAAAATAAATATATGAAAAATATAATGATTTTATTGTAATACCATTAACGTAATTTGTTAATACTTTGATAAATGTATTAATTAAACTAAAATTTATCTAATATTCCTCAATAGGAGCACTTTTACAAAATATTATTAATTAAGTAATTAATAAATTAATCATTAATAATAATTAATACATTAAATAATATATTAATAATTAATAATATTATAAGTAAGTAAAATTAATAATAATATAAAATAATACACTAAAAAATATTAATAATAAATAATTATAGATATATAATAAATAATATATAATAATAATTAATAATATAATAAATTTTTTAACTTAGTAGTGATAATAATTAATAATTATAAGTAATATATAAATAATAATATCATTAATAATAATAATAATTAAGACAAAATAATTAATAAATTAATTAAACTAATTAAAATTAATGAATTTAGAAAATTATACATAGAGTATATTTAAAGCTTTGTCAGTGAGACTAATTTCTAATAAACAATAGATCTTGTCGGCGCTTACTTCCAGAAGAGAACATAGGCCAAAAGTATATTTTAGGCATACTTCAACAAAGATTATCGAGAGGAAATGTACTACGGATCGTAGCACAAACAAATTGTGAATGAGTAAAACATTATATTGTGGTATAATCTCGAGCGGGTAATCGCTGTTAAAGTCTGCCAAATTCTGCTTGCATGCTAATACTATATCGTTAGTTTATTTGTCATCATCAATAAATAATACGACGGTAGTAACATATAATTATCAGCTTTGCTATTAATAGAGGATAAAGATCAATACCATAGTGAGCATGAGCAAATAATATATATATACTGACAAATATCACGATATATTACAAGGAAAAAAGACAACTCATCGATTAACTAAATATCATAATAATATATATTATATAAAAGAATTAATCAAATAATTAAATACCTTTATACATATATATTTGTATTATTATGGTAAAGAATAGATAAAGTATTATATTAGTGTATAAAGAACAATTCGGCTGTTTCAACAACATTCTATAGTCCAGTAGGTGGGAACGATCTTTATAATTTGAATAGTAAAGATTTAATATAATGATTCTTAACTATACTATAAGTACACTGACCTAATTAAATTTGCTATACAAAGTGTAATTTTATCTATTCGTACTTTTATTACTATTATGATAACCCGGTATTTAAAGCTTGGTTATACTCACTATATTTCTAAAGAAAGCTTAATATAAATAAGTGGCAGTCCGAGTACAGCGTGAGGAGGCAGGGGCGTGGCGAGGCTAGGCTCAACAATCCCAGATTTTTAAAGTCGAAGAAGGTATATGTTTTTCATATATCTCCAACTGAGTTCTTTCGCATCTAGGAATGTGATGCAGGCGTTTTGACTGACGGCACGAATATGGGATTACAGGTTTTATTAGTAATTAGAGCCATTTCTCGGAAGGTGTTAAACTCACTTTTTTTACTAAGACTTTTCACGTGCGTGAAGCCGTATTTAGAAATATCCTACTGTTTATTTCAACGAATTATATATATATATACTAAGTTTATTTTCAAAATATCTTATATATATCATATTCTCGCTCACTATACCAAAGATAAGTGCTTAGCTCTCGTAGTTAGAATGTATCCTTACTCGATATTTGTATTAGTATTATTACATATATTAGTATCATACATAGTATAGTACTATATTAAGATACCATACGTCTACTATACTATTCATATTCGGTACCATCCCTTCTACCTTATTTACATAGCAATCTTAGATTACTATTTTATGAATTATTCTGATATACTCTATTGCGTCATCAATATCGCTATACTAGCTAGTGAAATAATCATAATTCTAATTACGTGTTGAAGCTAGTCGTGTTCGCAATCACTGTTCAATTTTCATGTTCTTCCACATGTTGTCTTGCGTATACTAGGTTCATCTCCACTCCATTTATTTATACAGTTTTTATAATTTATTGATATAGTGAACTCATAATAATTTCATTCCATCTAACGTTTTTTTTAATGTGATTTATGTAATAATATCATATAAAATATCCTAGATTTTTGTGTTCAGTATGAATTCCGGATGTGGCTCTAGTTTCGTTATATTAAATAAGTGATCTATAAGGGTGTCCAAAGTTAGAGCCATCTGAATAATCATTATATCACAAAATCACCATACCCTTATATTAAATTCCTACATCACCCCATACGTGTTGAAGTATGTAATAATAGTTATTTATTCATTCAATTTTTCATCAGATCAAGGATATTAGGAAATTCCTTGGTACGTACGTTTTTACTTTATAAATATTCATAAATTAAAATTTTTTGTGTGTACTTACTCTAAATAGTAGGAATTCTTGTAACACATGACTTATTTTCACTAACTTTGAAGTGTCCTCAGCATTCGATTTTAAAAAAACTATTTTCAATTATCCCACAGAGAAATATTAGTTGAAGGTTTCTACAACATAGTGTTGCTAAATAACGCTTTAGTTAATTTTTTTCTGTTAAAATCTATAGAATGCTTAATAGAGACCAATTATTAGCACTATTCTACATCTGTAAGTGGGAGAGATTTACAGTAGTAAAACTTGCATATCGGTATAGGCTTTTCTCCTATAGAGCAGCAAATTCCTGGCTTAGGAGCAAAGTAATTCAATCACAGCTTAATAGAGCGAATATATTATAACTTTACTAATGTGTAGCGTAATAGTTCAATACTATGAATATTATTTAATATGTATATTATTACACCTTATAGTATTAACTGCCTTGATGTCAAATAATGAGCTCAGTACTTACTATAGGATACTAACAAAGGTAGTGACTGGAGCTAATATAGATATACTTAGTATACTAGTCAATATATAGGAAGTATTAGATCTAGTATATATACTAACCTAATATGATTGGCGGTTACTTATTTGGCGCTTTAAGAGTCACTTATTTAATATAGTTTATAATAGTACTTTAAAGGTTATAAAAAATATGTATTATTACAATTAAATATTAGCACTGTGAAAACAATTGGACTTAATATAATGATATAATACTATATAATAGATATAAAACTAAAAAATTTAAGGAAATATTATTATATTACTATGATTATTAGAATAGTAAATTCTTATCTAGTATATAGTAATGACGTCAAAGTAATATCACAAATATGATACTAAAATATAGACCCTGTAAATAGTATAATATCAATACAATTTGAATAGATAGAAACAAATCATTTATAATAATGATCTAAAGTTATTATATTACGTTAGTTATTATAAGTTAAAAAATATAAAAAAATAAGGTTTTGGTTAAGGTTAGGTTAATTGGAGTGCATTGATGTAGTTAGAAATAAAATTAAAAGAGATGAGGTAAAGATCAAAACGAGTGGATTTACTAGATTAAGTATTTAGAGCCAAAAATTTAAATATTATAAATAATCTAGCATATTTCTAGTCATATAGTACAAAGTACAAGAGAGTGAAATTATCTCACTGTGAATTTATTGATAATAGCTTTGCGCGTCTGGCTCGTCAACGCGCTTTATATAAATTTTAGAACCTGATAGATTATTATTATATAGCGTATTACCCTATATATATATGTGTGATTGTATTAATATATATATATAGCGTCGCCATCGCCTTACGGTGAGTTATATACTATTATAGATATTATGTAATGTAGGTTAGAAGTACTCTCATGAATCAATATTATCAATAATTAAATATATATCTTATTATATTTATATATTATACTATACTATATAGTATATATTAACGAATTCGTAATCTAATCATTATATCGTATTATTATATATAGTAGTATATAATAATACATAGTGATCTTTTTATATGATTCACTATATATATGAATAATATGTTGAAGAAAAATTAACTACTAGTAGTAGTATATAGTATTTATATATATAAATTACGTTATGATATCCAATTATCTGTTTATATGCTTTAATAGTACTTCTTAGGGTTTGCACAGAAAATCTTTGAAAAGAGAGAGGGTCTAGATAAAATGGACAATGGTAAGTGGTTATAACAGACGTCTAAACAGAAGGCCAATAAGAGATCAAATTCATAAAACCCAGCGACAGGATCAGCATCACCTCTACCATATTCGTTATTGCTTCATAATGATCTCAACGCAACCCTGAGCCTCAGGCTAGAGACCCTCTGACGTAGTCAGACATTTGATGTACCAAGACTCTCGCGAAAGAGTACGTCAGAGCATGTTGTCATGAATAGGATTCGAAGGCTCGACGGAAAACTTTCGAATAAGAGGTAAGAATACATTTGATTGTTACAAGAACTATTATCTAATATCTTAGAGCAGCAGAAATTCCACGAGGTAAGATAGAGAAACTTGAGATAGATAATTAGGAAAAGTTATAACTTAGTAAAGGAGTTGACACATTACCACTCTCAGAGGAGCTTATATAACTTTTTTTGAAGATGTTAACCGCATCTTAACACGCAGGAATAGTTCAATTAATGAATGTTGATGAGACATAAGTCTCACTCTTGTAAATATTCCAGGCTCGCTAAAGAGAGAGCATTTCTGCACGTCTTCGTGGAGTGTGTGGGTATTCACAACAAATTGGGTAGACATAGGGGATCAGGGAGGCAAAAATCATGATAAGGATGCCCAAATCAATTACAGTGAACGACACTATATGTCGAACTAAATTATGATGATGGTTTATGCACCAGCCTGTGGGATATAATTGAGGACCAATTCACCTACAAGCGCAGCACTGAAGTGGAGGACATCAGGACGTGCTTGAGTGCACAGCATCGAGAACCATTCGTTCTGCTCACAAGTCTCGGACGTGACGCATCTGATATGTTAGCTATGTCTGGCTCTTCCACAGAAATAAAGCCATTTTCTCTATTTTTCTTCACAGAGAGATGGCGATGCGAAAGAGAACACATTACAATAACTAAATGAGTTTTCTCGATCAATCACTTAATTTCATGATTGCTATTTTCTGGTAAGCGCGACTTTTAAAGAGAGCCTCCTGCAGAGGGTAAGAATATATGACGATACGGGTATGTCATCACATCACGCAAACTATAGTATGAAATATAGGTCTGCTAGTAACTCTGCTGAATAAAGGACTCTGCCCGAAGACATCAGTCATTTTGTAAGACCGTATATATGAGAAGAAGTGGTAACACAGAGCAAAAGAAATGTGCGCAATCATTAATATCTCAGAGAGATCCGTTATCTCAGAATGAGATCGTCTTCTCTTAAGCTGGCTATACTAACCTAACACGAGCTCCACAATGGGAGAACGCATCAGTGATAATAAGGTAAACGGGCAGTCTTGCGCTTAGTAGCTTTACTGAGCGAGAGTGGACACCACTAAGTATTTTCTAAGAGGAAAACGGAACAATTTCTACACTCACGGGTGCGCTATCTCTAAGTCGTACGAGATAGAATACCGATAGAACTCCAAAGTATGGACAATTTATTGACTTGTAGATACTGATAAGCTCTTAGCACGCAAACCATTGACTATCTGTAGTAATGTCCACCTGCGCCAGAAGTAATGGATCGAAATTGCGTGGGGCTCTTTGGTTGTTTCGATGTGTGTGAAATTCACTAAATGGATGTCATGGCAAAGAAGGATGTATATGCCAGAATAATTGCAGAGAAAGAATGCTCATTTAGACAATATTAGTATAAAGTGTTTTTAGATAACACACACACAAAAAACAAGCAAAATAGACGTTTACATAAAAGGTGATGGGTCAATAACAAAAATCTCGCAATACTGTGTAACTATAAATGAAATTATTATGTACTGTTTATTTGCGAGGTCGATAGAGTGAGAAAGAACATTTTAATGCCCAAAACACTCTCGCAATGTCCTATGCAGCAGTATGACTGCAATACACACTACGGAATGGAATGTCAGAAGTAAGTTCTTGTTGGTAAAAGAAAGCACGATTTTGTTACGAATATGTCAGATTAGCCTGATAAAAGGAAATCCTTTCTCATTGAAGGAATTATCGCATATAAGAAGAGTGAGAGGCTTTTACACGTTGACTCATCAGCGGGCATGTAAATCGTCGAATCAGTGAATGCGCTAGCTAGATATCATGTATCGAGCCGAGAGAGTCACGATGTCTCTGCTAGTTCAGACGGAGTGTGAAATGCTCTCCCTCAAATCTCTAGAGACCTTGAGATATCCGTGCAAGAAGGGACTAGCACACTTCAACAATACAATTGGATGAAATGCGTTTAGAGCCAATCAACTAAACATGAATAAAATCAGCCGACTCGCAAAGTGGTTGTATAAAGCAAATCTCTTATAATAAATTGCTGATGCAACTGAGGAGAACTTGGACTCTCAAGTCAATATCCACCACGATATTTTGTGTATTAGGGCAGCATGCTACAGACAATGCAACCTCAATACTGCAACAAACAATATCCACGTATTTCGTAGGAGAAAATAACTAATTATACTTCGTAAATGCTTGGTATGTTAAGAGTACATCTTCTCTTTTTTGGCTTACAGTGGTTTGTGTTACTTTGAGAGTGAACACTATTTAAAACTTGTCTAATGAGTGTGCATTAGTGCTTTTCAACTAAATAAAAATCATCTTTTCCACATGCTACTTTGAGTTATAAGAACATTTGACACATTTATCGATATTTAGCTATGCATTACAATCAGAGTTGGAAATAAAATCAATAAGTGTCTTCAATTAAGTTATAGTTATATACCATACTTAGATTAGAGTTCATAACGAAGAAAAAGTAGGTCTAGAACTTTGCGTACATGTTCTCACTACTGAGATGGTAGCTGTACATGTGAGCTTTACAATGAGAATGAGTATAGTCTGAAGATATAAATGTGAATATCATAGCTTGTTCTTGTAAAGAGTGAACCTTCGTTTGCCAGTAGACTAAAATATGATTTGATGATAAACTAACATATCTCTCACAGTATTGCACCGACGCAGTGACGAGTAATACACTCTTGTCAGTACTTCTGCGTACAAAAATCAGGACATTGGCTGCCGATAGCATAACTATCGGATATGAACGATGTCTGAAAACATGATCTTGAGGCTCTATGATATTGAGGGTAAGAGTACACACGAAATATTGTTCGTGAGTCTTGAACGAATGCTAAAAGACTTTATAATCTAATTATTGCGAATTATCGAGTATGAGTGAAGATTGTTGCTCGTTTATTTGAGAGAAAGCTCGGGACAGTTATGGTGTCGTAAATATGTTTGTAATCTGATTATCATTCTTTGAAACCTTGACTAGAACTCAAGAATGAATTGAGTCGTAATTTGTCGAATTTAACCCATAGATTCTGCTCCATCCAGTAAAAATGCATGGACGTACAATATATCGATCTGAACGATAAGTGCATAATAACCATTGTCATGAACAATCTTAGTTAAAATCGACGCATATATCTTGGACAAAGATAAGATTAGAACTTATTCCAAGAGAATATGTTATTTCCATCAATCTCTCACTTTTATTCACAAAACATGTTCTCTTCGCTAATTATGTATCATTGACAGTTGCATATGATATTAATCCCAAGTATTTAGGAACTCGTGCCAGCATACTTTGATGCTTACCTAACCACGTCTTTAGAGAGATGTCAGCATCATCCTTGGGAAGTTAGCACTAACTCTAATTCATCTTGACAAACGTGTTTAAACAAATTAATGAAATATCATCATCAAAATCCTCGATCATGGATTCTCATATTAGTAAGCATAATTCAATTAGAATGTTGAATTATGTAGACCCCTTTCGACCAGTATCAACATGATAGAGAAGTCTCATAGGGGCAGCTAATTCATCTGAGGATTAGCATACGAGCATTAGTAGAGGTTTCATTGTAGTATACATAATTTATGATTAGAAAATTATCCGAAATCTCGATCTACAAGTGTCACTATTATTAGCTTTTCTAACATAATTTTATCTTGAGACTTTGATCTCAGTTCATTCAACATTGATATACAGAACAAAGAGTGTGGATAGATAATTGCTGAGATTGTACAGAAAGGATTGTCGCACGTTTTTTACTCTAACCAAAGTTAATCTAGAAAACTTTTTTGTGCTATTTTCCTCTTTTAACAATCTGACTATTTTATATAAATATATCTTATATAGATTTAAATAAATTATTATGTATTAAATATGTTCACTCAGTTTATAATCTGCTGTTGACTAAGAACCTCAAAGCATTATAATGTAGAAATATGAAAATTTGGAAAAAATCTTATTAAAAAACCGTAGCTTAAGATTCAACACAAAGTTTGATTGCAAGCTCAATAGTTCCTTTGGAAAATATGAAATAGATAGATGATAGATATATTGATATGATTAATATTATTATGATAATAGATAAGAATTAGATTGATATTAAATATATATATAGATAGATAAGATAGATAGATAGATATAGATAGATATGATAGATAGATATGATAGATAGATAGATAGATTAGATAGATATATAGATAGATAAGGATAGATAGATATTAGATAGATATGATAGATATGACAGATAGAGATAGATAGAAGTCTGTAGTATCTAATTATACTATATATTTCGTGAGTGTATAACTGAGTATTATTATTAAAAAAATAATAATATACAATAATAAATATAAAATTATATTGCTATAAATATTGAACTTATATTATATAATTAAACTAAGTTAACATAAAATCATATCCCCCATGTTATTTATCTTAAGGGATATTCCCTCCCTATTTTCGAACAATTTATATCTGGCATCTAGTGTAGAAGAATCAACCTAACGTGTGACATGACAAGAATAATGATAGATAGATGATAGATATAGATTAGAAAGATTAGATGTGAGATAGATAGATAGATAGATAGATAGATAGATAGATAGATAGATAGATAGATATTATTAAATTCTTTTGGCTAACTGTACTGGGAATTTAATTACTTTGATTACATGTAAAAATCTTGATATTAAAATTATTATCAATGCTAAGAAAATCTGTTACCGAGCTTTGTTCTTTAAATATCATTCCGATTTGTAAGCATCTATCCCACGTCGTTATTTGAAGTTCATGGTAGTCAAAATTTTCATCGCACTGATTATTCGGACATTCAAATATCTTTATGCCAAAAAGATGTATATCTGACGCTCTGCTAATAGTCATCTGGGGATAGAAAAACAATCTTTATTTTTCACATGAATTGTAAAATATCCTGTTTTATTTTGTTTATTTCACTCAGTAATATTTTACAACCTATATCAAAATACAAAAACTTTACTGAACACACGCATACAATATTTCAAATAATTGAGCAGATATTTTTAAAGATATTTACAGTAATAATAAAATTAATTAATATTAGGTAATTATTTAGCTTTTACAAATAACCTTGTTCTTACATTAAAGAAGCATTTTTCACTTATTACAATCAAAACTTGACTAATTCTTGGTATGTAATCTTCCATAAGACCAAACTCAAGAGTATTTTGAAACAAAGGAATCGTCGGTGATGACGATTTGTTCACACATTCTAAGTTTTTGGGGTCGCACGTAGGTCGAGTGCACAACAGGCAACTTATTTTTGGGAGAACATTTCTTCTGTGTTTATATATTTGCAACTATTAAACAAGAGAAAATATATCTAATATTTATCAGTATGGAACAAAAAAACTTTAAGTGACATGCAAATATTCTTAAAAATAGGAAATCTAAAATAATAATTTAATAGTTTGATTACCTATATCAAAGCTTGCAGCTGGTGTACATGCCGTCTGGGAATGAACACTGCTTTCTCAACTCTCCAATCGCAAACTCCTCTATTAAGATTGGCTCGTACAACCCTCCTTTCGACAGTCTCATCCTTGCTCTATCAAACTCTCTGATTCCAGATTTAAAACCGCCATGAGCAATCTTAGATATACTCTATTGGAAATGTCTTAAACACACTCCTTTTATCTTTTTTCCAATTACCTTTGAATTAAGCACTTTAAAGCTAATAAATTTCTTCGTAATTAGAAAAGACAAACTAAATTGTTGTAAAACACTATCAAACTTATTTATGTATTTTTTATTCTGTTGCTCAACAGTGGGCGCAGCACAGATGCATTCAAAAAAGTTTGAATTACCAAAATATTGTGAAAAAATTCAATAAATACAATCCACAATAAAAATAATTGTACAACATCCTTTGTTACATAAGATGTTTGATCATGTATGGAAACCATACCTGAATGACAAAAATAAAAGAAATTGTTGACGAGTAGAACACGATGAAAACAAAGAACAAACAATATCAGCGAAATATAATTATGAAATAACTTATTATATCTTGCAACTTTCAAAATTTCTGTATTATAATTCAACACAGACTAATCTTATTTTAAAGTTATCATTTTAAAAACATTAAAAATTAGAATTAACTTACTGTTGGAATAAAGTCTCGTTTTTAGAATCTTCCAAAAAGGTTAAGGTTTTTTCACATTTCGGTGAAGAATTTTGACGGTTCATATTAATTCTTTCGACATAGAAAACAAGTACAACAGAAATCAAAATATACATCTGCTTAACTACCTTCTGATTCAAAATATATATATATATTAATTATATATATATATATATATAATTATATATATATATATATTATATATATATATATATATATATTATATATACTAGTATAATATATATTTATATGATAATATTATTATATATAGTCTATAATAAAACACCTCTACGTATTTCAATCCCTGTCTTCAAATTTTGCATCATGTGCCAAATTTGAGAGGTTATGTACAAGTGGGTTGGGACCACCAGACCCAGATGTACTAATAATGAAAATGTCCGCACCTTTCCTTGCTGTAAAGCAAATCTAAGTGTTTCCCAAAGGAGTGAGGCATGTCTAGGACATCTAACCTCCGACGGGCCTCCCCGTTCACACTCAGGTCTGGGGCCAAACACGGTACCGCGAGAGTGAAAATACTCAGGAATCGGGGGCCAAGATGTACAAAAAATAAATTGCAATAAACGCGTTTATTGAAATTATTTTTTGTACATCTTGGCCAACGGTTCCTGAGCATTTTCACCTTGCGCGGTACCGTGTTTGGCCCCAGGCCCGAGTGTGAACGGGGAGGTCTGCCGGAGGTTAGATGTCCTAGTCATGCCTCACTCCTTTTGGGAAGCCTTAGATTGCTTACAGAGGAAAAGTGGCGGGTTTCCTTTTAGTTAATCGTGGTCTGGTGGTCAAACACTTGCGCGTATATCTGCTAGGGTCCAGGTTCGAATCCCAGCAGGGTGAAATACTTTAGGGGTATTTTATCAATACAAATTATATTGCGTTTAGTGCAATTTATGAGCCGGCATAACAAAAATTCAAGGAGCGTCCCAAGCGACGCTTGAATCTAAGATTTCTAACGACTTTTTTTTAAAACTTAAAATTGCCCAAAACTGTTAAACAAAATCTTATTTTGTGAGCGGGAAAATATGGTCGCTACGAAAACTTCTCCATGAAAAAAAGGGGAAATAGAAAGCCCCCCACACAGCAACAGCCTACTCTATCCCCCACCGAAGGAGATTTTCATTCCTCATGCCCAGCAAAATCATCGACTCCCAAATCAGCAACTTTGGAAAAAGCATGCCAAAGGAAAGCGATAATTTTTAAATCAAAAAGGGAAACTCCCACTCATACTCCCCTGGGGAAAAGTGAACTACAAAACCCCGCTCTGTTCACAATAAGGATTCGGAAAATTAGGAGAGAGACCACTTGCCGTCGAACATCTCGGTGGTCAAGAAATACGGTAACGAAAAAAAAAAAAAAGAAAAGGTTCCTTTAATCGAAATATAGGAAAAAAAAAATAATTATCATAATATAATAATATAATATATAATATAATATAATAATAAATAATTTTCATAATATAACTAATAAAATAATAAAATAATAATAATAATAATAATAAACTCATAATACAAAACATTTTTAAAGTAAACAAGAAAATGAAATTTTAACTAAGCATTTCAAAATAAAAATAAAAAATCTGTAATTAATAAATAGAAAAGTAATTTTGTTAATAAACTTAGAATGTAAAAATAATGCATTTTGTACTCCATAAAAGTTTAATTACCTTCTGTTGTAAATAAAATTGAATGTGAAGCCAATTGGCCAATAGATAATTTTTAAAAAAAAAAAAAATATTGTGAACATATACGTATAATACTTTATTTTTTTATATGCTAGCATACTGTTTCTTTTTTAAATAATAGTGGTAATATTTAAGTAAATTTTTCATAGTTCAAATGATACATATAGTGGAAGCGTGAGAAAGCACCTCAAAACGAACTTCCTATGCTGTTTTATTTTAAGAATCAGAAACTGCGGGCTAATTTTGGCGAAAAAACTTAGTCTGACGACGACGCAGCGAGAGAAAGCAAGTTTGAATTGTTTTCAAATCCAAACCTATCTAAAGATGGTGATAACATTTAAAATGATAAATTCAACCTAAAATTAACGAGTAATTAAAAATATTTCTTTGCCCTTGATCAATATAATCTTTATAAAAATGTACATTTTTCTGCTGAGTTAAATTTGTTTGACGGAATGAAATTATGCTTTTGTTTAATCACATTTAATATTGTAAGTCAGACCAGAATTCCAAGGATAAAATCTTAATAAAATTTACATTTTCTGATGAGTTAAATTTGTTTGACGGAATAAAATTATGCTTTTGTTTAATCACATTTAATATTGTAAGTCAGACCAGAATTCCAAGGATAAAATCTTAATAAAATTTACATTTTCTGATGAGTTAAATTTGTTTGACGGAATAAAATTATGCTTTTGTTTAATCACATTTAATATTGTAAGTCAGACCAGAATTCCAATGAAGCTGTAGTTTGACGATTATGAAATTGAATAGAGTATATTGTTTTTTGTTAAGCGTGAGTAACTTTAACTAAGAAATAAATAAAATTTTAAAGGAGATTTAGAAACCAAGGGTATAGAGAATAACAACTAAACAAAAATATTTTTTTTTAATATAGCAAAATATTTCTATCATATATAACGATATACAAAATAGGTTGGATAGCTAATACATATTTGTGGACTCGCATGACCCGCCGTCAGAGTTTGAGTCTAAAATTTGTTTAAAAACTGTTTACAAGAGTTGAGATATTTAGCTTAAGTAAAATTAAAAAAAATTAAACTATCTTATGCTAAATGTTAGTAATTTCTTTCGTTTCAAAAACATTTTACTATCGTAGCCCCTTTCTCTTATAATAATAAAATAAAAATAAAGATTCAGTAAGTGTAAAAACGCAAAATACCAACAAAAGAGAGAAAATATCTCTCAAATGACTTCCCGAAAAAAGCTAGTTGGGTTATAAACAAACGTTCAAAATCCTACTCCGTCGTCATGATAACGAACTTTCACGTCGTTCAGACCGCAGCTATACGAAAGCTCAGTAAAATGGCTGCCCTTCGAAAAAAAAGTGAAAATAAAAGACTAAATAAACAGAAAAATGCATCAATAGGAATGAAAATAGAAATATCATTTAAACTTTCCAACATAGGAAGATTTTGAACAGGAGATGAATAAATTCTTTAACTTGTTTGTTGTAAGCGAATTAATATTATTATTGTACCGGAAAGGATTTTGCGAAAAACAAATAAGGTAAAAGGATCATTTGTCTTGTGTTTGAGATTCCGACTTTGAAAGAAAGCCAAGAAATGAGAAAAACCAAAACCGATAAGAGTAATTAGAAGAGAATTGGAAAATATTGGTAAAACTGTTATAATTGACGAGGAATACAATTGTATTTATTGAAAATGTCATTGTTATACGAAGCTAATATTTATAAAAAATTTCCCTATTACTATCACTAGTGTTTTCCGGACTTCTCTTTATTCTTTCCTAGGCATGTATCGTAATTTTCAGAAGGTTGAGTGAGGTAGATATAAATTAAGTCAATAACCATCTGCTTTACAAATGATTATAAAGTTATTTATCTCTCCTAAGCTCCAGAGTCACCAAAATGTGCTTTAATATCTTAGAATTCATTAGAAAAATGGCTTGTACGCACTTACATGTGTGCCTAGAACCCTGTACACCTGTTTGTAAGGGAAGCGGACATAACACTTCCCATGTGTACCTCTGTAAAGACGTTTAAAACCATTCGAAATAGCAGTTGTTACTAAGCGAACTTTGTATAAAACTGTTAGAGAGGCCCTCACCTCAAAGGAGCGGCGCCAAAAGATTCAAATTGTAAGGCGGAGGACCCAACATGGGACAAACGCCAAGCGAAGTCAAAACGGAATCAGAGAGTTAGCTTTGAGTGAAACATCAAAGAAGGATGGCGTTAGCCATTCCTTCATTATCCATAAATACTTGTAAACAATTAAAAAGACCACTTTTTAACAATAATAATTATTTATATTAGGCTTGCTAATACGCACTATCAATATTAATATTGATTACCATAATCAGATTTAAGTATTTCAATTGTTTAATAAATGACAAAATTGCCACACGTTTTATTATCACGATAATTGATTTTCCGATTAATTAAAGTGGCTTGAGTATCTCAGCCGATATATTAATATATATATATAAATTATAATATTATATATTAATATAATAATATACTACTATATAATAATTATATATATATATATATATATATATTACTATATATATAATATTCCTTCTTTCTTTCTTCACCTTCCTCTTTGCCCCAAGAATTGGGGTAAAGGTGCTGTACAAGCATCGGAAAAGAAAGCAGTAAGGAGAACATGAGACAAACGTCGAAAAAGAAAGCCCAAGCCTAACCGCCCTCTGTTACCATTTAATAGTGGAAGCAGCTGGTCATCAGACCAGAATATCCCACCCTAAGCTCATAGGAAACCGCGGACGGACCCTCACTATGGGTTAAATCGTTCAATGTAAGGGTTATCCCCGGCCTCAGGTGGGCCACAAAACCACTGCCCCCAATACAAACCCGCCATTCTCCCCTATCATGCACCTTTATTCCTCGCCTCCAAACTCACATTTCTCTCACTCCAGACATTCCTTTTCAGAATCAATCCACTTTCTTCGGTCTCCACCGTCTCCCAACCACACTCACCACTAATAACATCCGCCTTAACCAACCTACTTCAATTCATCTTTTCCAAAACATGACCCATCACATCTCAACTACTTTTCATTTATTCTCTCATTTACCCCTTTCTTCTCACACCACACCACCTCTCTAATACGTTTCATTCCTCTCTTAACAAATTCTTCTTACACCGTAGAAAACCCTAAGATTGTCCCTCTGAAACACATTGAACTTTAGATCTTACCTTCTTTATTCCAGACCATCTTAGTCTCGACTAAACAATACATGAACTACAAGGTAACACAACATACCCTCATGTAAGACCCCTAGCACACTCAAGGACTTAGTCCTTTTGCATTCACCAACGATTTAATTGCAACACCACCTTCCTGCCCATTCACAACTTTCCTACTACACTCCTGATCATCCGTTCCTTTCTCACCAAAATATACCTAATATTAAACCTCAGACACTTGTTCCAGCTTCTAACCATCTAACATAACTTCACACTTGAGGAGTGTCCTCACTCACAACCATAACCTTACCTTATCCCACAGTTTACTTTCAAGCCCCTCCTTTCACACACCTGCCAAATCTCTCATCAATGCCTCTCAAACTCTCTTCAGATTTCGCCACAACAAAACCAAATCATCCGCATAATAATAGTAGGTGCAGCCCTCCACTCACAATCCATTTACCACCCCATCTCTAACACATTTTCGCCATCCCTACCTAAAATTCTTTCATAATCCCCATCCATATAAACAATTGAAATACCAAGTAGATACCATAACACAACCATGTCTTACTCCGCTATTAATCCTAACAATCACCATGAACACATTTATTCTTACACGAGCTTCACTATCGTCATACATACTTTTGATTCCAATTTCAGAAGCCTACACCTAAACTACCATGATATCACCTAACACTTGCCAATTATACGCTCCCCTCATTAACTCTATCATATCGCCTGTTGCAAAATCCATAAAACCTAATACAATTTATTCTTCTTCTCCCTCATTTTCTCATCAATTTTTTTCAATGTAAAGATGTGAATCCACACTTCTGTTACCACCCCTAAGACTCGCACCTTGTTTCTTCACTCAATCAGTCCCTTCAGTCACTCGTAAAAACGACTTTTCGGCTAATATACCAGCATATACCTTCCCGTATCACCTACAATATCAACTTATTTCCCCTATATATTTCTACAGTTCCTTTCTCCCTTACCTTGATTACAAGGGGTTACTATTATCTCCTCCAATCCCTGGATACTATACCCTCCCATGAAACGCTTCTATTAATCAACTAGTTCCGCTAATAAGAGATTCTACGTTAAGAGTCCAGTATATGGCAGTGTATTAAGCCTTCAGTACGACTGATTGCATATAAATCATTTCACTGTTATTTCCCATCTAACCTGCAGATTTACCAAATCTTTCAACTTTCTCACCTACCATACTCCTCCTTACTTTATTTACCTCGATCTCCGAAATATCTATTTCCTTCTTGCACCACAAAACGCACACATTCACTAACACTCCATCATTACTGTTAATATTAGGTGCATGATTTTCCGAAGTGTTTCTTTTCACTAACTCCCCCTCACATCCATTTCATTCAGTTTACAAAGGCACCATCGCCCTAAATTTCATGTATTTCCTAAAGCAGATCCCCTTATTCTCATTCTTAACCTTTCGCGCTTCTTTCCCGAAGAGCTTCCCTATTCCCTTGTTATTCCTCATTCATCCTCCTTTCGGTCACTCCACATTTTACTCTTTGTTTTTCCCTACGTTATTATAGTATTTGGTTGATACTTTTTTGCCTCTTATATGACTTCCAAGCATCTTTTTTTGAAACTTCATCATTTGCTTTTAGTACTTCATTATATATTTATATTATATATATATATATTATTTATTTATAATATCATAATATATATATTATATATATTAATATATATATATATATTATATATATATATTATATTATATTACATTATATTATTTATTATATATATATTATTATATTTATAATATTAATTATTATACTTATATATAATATTATATTATATATTATATATTAAAATATAATATATATTCTATTAATATTATATTATTATATTATTATATCATATATATATATATTAATAATTATATATACTATATAATATATAAGTATTTATATATATAATATATATTATATATCTCTCACATTTTTTCTCCATTCTGGGGGTAAGGTGCGTACACTGCCAAAAACAGAAAGCTTAGTAGAACAATATGAACCCTTTTAATACTTCCTTTGACGGTCACAGTCAACAAATTCCAACCTAGACTTCACGGGACTGCCAAAGGACATAAACTATGGCATCTCGTCTAAATGTGGATGTTCATCCTTGACCAGTGTGGGCACACATACACTCACATAAATCCCATCCATTCACTCTATATGCATCTTTCTTCTCGCTCTGCCAAGCTCGCACATATTCTCTTCCTCCAGGCATTCCTTTGACTCAATCCATCAATCCACGTTTTCTTCGTCTCCCAGCCGATTTGATCCTATGCAACTCACCACTATATATCACTACGCCTTCTATCCAACCGATCTCATCATCCATTCTTTTCCATTATTGAACAGAATAACAATCTCAACGTGCTTTTCTTATTTCTCCTCATTTAACCCCTTCTCTCACACCACACAACTCCCTAATATGGTTTTTCCTGATTTATAATCCATTCTTATCTCACACCTGAATAACTCTTTAATTATTGTCATTAAATACTTTTTATTATTAGATTTGTAACCTCTTATTCCTGACCATTAGTCCTCCAGCTGCTATGCCAATAACGAACAAGTAACAAATTGCTGAATTCACAGAACCCTGCGCCTCGAGGGATTTTAATTCCTTTACAATCCACAGCGAAGAATGCGATCTGAGAGAGTGTTCACTGCAGCCTACCTGCCTGCTATTAACAATCTTTCCTACTACACTCTGCATCATCCGTTTCTCTTTTTTTGACATATATTATCCTAAATATTTTAAACTCATAGACACTTTGTTCCAGCTGCTCACGCATCTAATCATAAATTCAAACACCAAGTACTGTCCCACTTTACAGCCATAAGCCTTACTCTTCTTCTACTTTTCTGTTTAAACACATTCTTTTCTAAGCACCCCTGCAAATCCTTCTAACCTAATCCTTCCCTTCAAAACTTCTCATTCAATTCCCAATACAAAACCAATTATCCACTATATAACAGTGTAGGGCACTTGCATCTCTGTCATTTCCAGTCATTCTACAACCAGTCCCCTCCCCTCCAGAGTGTTTTAATTTTTTCATAACCAATCCATACAACTCAATTGAGATAACCAAGGAGTACAAAAAACATTCCTGCTCACTCCACTATTATATTAATACCAATCCAACCTTCGTCATAATTCTTTCTTACACCCACGCCTTCATATCGCCAATACATATTGTTTTTTTGATTCATTCAGAATGCTACTGCACAACGCTCATTAGTAATCACTAAACACCTGTTCATATCCTTAATCATACGCCTATTTGCAAATCCAATAATCTAAATAACATTATCTTTCTTTTTCTCCTCATTTCTCAACATTTGTCTTACATGTAAAGATTTGCTCCCACATTTCCTGAGCAACTCTAACCGCACCTTATTCTTTCCCATTCAGTCCTCAGTTAGTCCGACGCACTCCTTTCCGACCAAAATAACAGCATATATCTTCCTTGCTAAACACTCAAGTATAACGCTAATCCACTATAATAATCCACAATTATCCTTATTCCCTCTTACCCTGATATATAAGGGTACTATTATTACGTTACTCTCCTTCCTTATCTCATACCATGGCTATACTCTCCATATAGACGGCCTCTGTTACACAAGCTTGCCCAAATCTAATTCAATGCACCATCTCACCTCGTTTTTGATCATTGTTTCACCAGTAATTTTCTTCTAATGCCTTGTAAGATTTTATCATTCTTGCAACCTTTCTCACACTTTATCCATTACCATCCTCTCCTTACTAAGTATATAACCTCAATCTCCAAAATACCTATTACTTCTTGCAAAACCATCAAGCCCACACACACTCACTATCACCTCCTTCATTAACTGCCAATGGATTATGCATAAATGTTTCGAAGAAGTTTCCTTTCACACTCCCCTCACATATCCATTTCATCAGTTTACAAATTAGACCATCCCTAAATTCATTTATTGCTAAGCCAGGTTCCGCCTTAATTCTCATTCTTTAGCCTTTCGCGCTTTTCCTCTTCCAGAAACAGCATTCCTATTCCTTTTAAGTCCCCATCATCCTCCTTCCAACCTGTTCATTTACCTCTTCTTTTCTCCTACGTATGCACCTTTTAGTATTTCGTTTTTCCTCCTTATACAATTCCAAACATCTTTCTTCTTTTTACCTTCCTCATTGGCTTTTAAGGGCATTCAACCATGCCTTTCTTTTTTACTTTTTGAATCGCCTACATGTTAACATTCTTCGCTGTTAACATTCTTACTTCCTACCATGGGCGTCGCCAGCTTATAGGTGATTTTTTCTTCATCTTTTCCGCATGGGCTCTTATACCATTTCCACATAAATGTTTGAATGTGCCTGCGCTAGGTTTTTGGAAACGCATATCCAAGGTCTTCGGGTTGGAGAGCAATTTACAACTGGCTCTTAACAATCTGCAGAGTCACTTTCTGCGACTCAAAGATCAGATATCATTAGCCATGATGAATGACGACTTTACATGCCGATGAAATGCAAACTGAAGAAGACTTCTCTTTTCTTGTGGCGGTATCTTTCCATTCAAGGAAAGGAATTTCTAATGCTTGCAGAATCATTCGTACAAACTGCTCCCTAAACATTTTGATGCACTTGTGTTGTTCAGACCATCTGGTCTGGCATAGGCTTGGGATGTTTTGGCATAATTTTCTTCGGCATGAACCGACTCCGCCGAAAAACGTAAAATAATGTCCTTGTATAGTACCACAGTATTGCGGAATTTCTGGTATTGTGTGTCAAAATCATCTTTTACTTACTAGATTTTGCTTTGTTGGTGAAGGAGCATGAAAGAACAAATGCTTTTAATTATACTTTTGCCGCTAAATATTTACTTGGACCACCTCCTTTCTTTGCCAAGACATCGTGGAAATCAGCCTACCGAAACCCAAGCCCGCACGGCAAGATCTCGGATCTAGTTCTTCGGTCCGTGACAAAATCGTCAATTGGGGCTTTCGCAAATGTCTTTTTGCGTCAAAGCGGTTTCAGTTTCTACAATCCAATAAATTCTCTTTGGACTTCATCGGAACTCTTTTTGTCGAATAGTAGCCGCACACTAATGGAATACATTGTTCCTTTCCAATAAATATCCAGCGGTTTTCAGTTCTGCTAGTCAAGCCTTATCGCGCACTGGCTTCCTTTACCTTATTACGATGCTTTCTCTTTTTTAATGTAATAGTACACATAGAAAATGAATCTCATTCTGTGAATCTGAATCTGATGTGCGGTATGTGCATTTTTCCTTCTCCTTTTCAAAAGTGGTTTTTCATGACTGATTCTCGAGGCATCTTATTCCGTAAGCGACGTCAGAATCTTGCAAACACTGCCCTCATCATGGTGCCTTTCCCCGGAACGGTAAATCACTCGATACCAGAAATTATTTGAGGAATAATATTTTTTTTAATTTTTCTTCTATGATTTTCTTAGAATGCTGGATAATTTGGGGAGTTCTACCGGCACGTCCTGTAGGAAAAATCTTCTTGCAGCTTCAACAGCAGTTTTTATACCAAACTCTGTGTTTGTATGTCCTTACAAACCGCGAAATGAACAACTTTATTTTTTTAGTGAAAGGTCTTATTGTTAAGAGCCTAGGAAACCTCTGACCGAACTTTTATTTTTTGGGAAAAAAAATAAAATAAAAAACTTGCATTTCTCCTTCCCCTACAGCACCAGCTAAGGTGATATGTCCCTCACCATTCATAATTTAATTTCCTCTTCTAATGGGTAGCATGCTTCCAAAAAATTATTATGGTCTTTAAGTAGCTGTAACTGTTTCTTTTTTTTCAGTCAAAATCATAGATGAATGTCCAAAGTATTTACCAATGTCATTTTCGTGAACTGTCATCTACTGAACGTCTTAGCCTCTCGAATATCTGGAAACCCCATATCTTAGACTCGTCCGAGGTTGCTTGGGCTTGGGTGTGGGTTTCTGTCACATGCGAAACTATGCGAAAGTGGAGGGATTGCCTCTTGTGTAGTCCTTTAGTGGACTTATTGGTATCTCTTCCGTTTTCACCGCTATCATCAAATTTTTCTGAGTTCCTCCTTTTGTCTAAATTTACTGCATAACAATATATGTATATATATAATATAAATAATATATGATATATTATATATTATAATATGATATATATATATATATATATATAATATATAATATATATATATATATTATAGTACAGTAATATTTAATAATATATTATATATATATATATTATATTATAATATATATATATATATAATATATATATATATATATATATAATATATAATTATTATTAATGTATTATATTAATATATTATATATATATATAGATATATATATATATATATAGTATATAATAATATATATATATATATATATATATATATATAATATATATATATTTATGTATATATAATATATTAATATATAATATTTATATATATATATATTATATATATTTATATATTATATATATATTATATATATATATATATATATATATATATATATAATAATAGGTTCTCGGACTGTAAATTTCTGCCACATATGGTCATAGGCTAAAAATTTTTACTAGTATTCAAAGATTTAACAGAAAATTAAAAGTAATGAAAACATGTTGAAAAACCACTAATTTCTGTACTGTAATGAAAAATAGTTTTTTTAAAATGGAAGCCTAACCTCATTATGACAATATACATCCATGGAAGTTTACAAAATTCCTACTTTTTAAGAAGTAAATAACAACAAAATTTTAATTAATATTGTAAAAGTAAATACGTACGTAACCAAGGAATTTTCCTAATATCTCATAAGATCTGAATGAAATTGGAACTATAATTTAACTGAGGCGGGGTTTGATACAAAAGTGTGTCACGGAGTGCAAATTGTCAATGCTACTTTGACTTAAACACTTAATAAAGATTGAGAATACGACTGAACACAAAATCTAGAATTGTATATATACATTCAACTTTAAAAAAAGCTAGATAGAATAACAACACAAGTCTTTATACAAATTGAAAAGAGCATAATGATGAGGAATGACTGTAATCGGCAAGAGAAATGTTGTGAAAATGGAACGATTTGCAATATATGCCTTCGCCTATTTACTTCGTATATCTATATGATATTATATATATAATATATTTAATTATATATATATATATATAATATATTATAGTATTATATATATATTATATATATATATAATAATATATATATTATTATATATATATATAATATTATTATACACGTTGCTCCAATCGAAATACAAAAAATTTGCTTAAGCGATACCGATACATTCGATACACAAAAATTTTACTTTTAGCATTAACGATACACGATACTGACTTACCTTCTTTGGCGGAGTACCCGATTCCGATACATGTAATCTCAGAAACTTTAAGATTGGACGGATTATAATTATACGTTAAAGATATATCTAAAAACTTTAAGTTGTTAAAAAATGCTTGTTTAATTGGTACGTTAAGCTTTTTAAATATTGACTAAATATACGAAGTCATAAGCACATATAGCACCATTACAATCAATGGTTATTAAATTTTGCATATCGGGAATTTGAATTTTAGTGCAAAGTAATATCAATACATGGTTGTGGCATTTTGTCTTAGGTTTTAAATTATAATGAAATTACAGTTTTTATTTACTAACATTACTAAATCTATTAATTATTTTCCGGAGAATAAACGCAACATGATATTAAACAAGTGTCCAAAATATTAATATATATTTGAGTATATATAATATATATAATTATTATATATATATATATATATATAATATATGATATATATCATAATATATTATACTATATATATATATTAATATATATAAATAATATATTATATAAAATAAGTTCTATCAATTGTAAAAAAAATGATGAGATAGTAAAATGGTTAGGAAACCTGAGATTTTGCTCTACTGTGTAATTTCTTATTTTAAAAATAAACGCCGTTAACATTTCATAAAACAGAGTTCTGATCCTTTTAGGAGAGCTGTGAATTGACCTGCAAAACTGAAAGATCCTTTTCTAGCTTGGTTGCTGATGGGATTGGTAGGGGGGTGTTTGTATTTATAATTAATAATAATAATAATAATTATATCATAAATAATAATAGAAAAAAAAAAAAAAAAAAAAAAAAAAATAAAAAAAAAAAGGAAACTACGTAGAGATTCCAATGAAATTTTTGATTTCACGCAAAATATTTTGGGTACCATCCATTTCTCCTTTGCATCTTTGGCCTTGTAGTCCATGGTAGTGTCCATGTGAATACTTTTCATAAATTCAGGAAAAGTCATCGGCACTACTTTCAGAAACTGGAAGTCATCAGTCAAATGCTATTTGGCTATTGTCTTGGAACGGGCTCTTATAGAAGCAACCAGCATTTTCTGACTCATTTCGTCATTTGCTGTAGTATTGGGAATGTAACTGTTTAAATTGTCTTTAGCGAACACTTGAACTGAATCCTTGAATTTGATACAGAAGCTCCAAATATTGAATATTTTTAAGTTTCATAGCATATATCTAAATTGAGCAAACTTCCGATAACCATATATGTAAAAACTTTGTATGGCTTTAGAGCTGGCTTGACAAATATATATATTATATAATATATATATTATATATATATATATATATATATGATTATAATATATATATTATTAATATATATGTTATATTATTATATATATTATATTTTATTATATATATATCTACTTTCATTCTAGCTTCTCTCTAGTAATTCTTCTGATATGTTCTTGCAAGTGGTCCAACAAGGAATTTTCCTTATAGTTTTTAATAGTCTCCCTGTTCTCCTATTCCTTTATATAGTTGACTATGGATTCCACTTTCCACCTCTTGGTACTCACTTCGTTCCAAACACCTATTGAACAATTTCAAAATTTGCTTCTTTCATTTTCTCTCATTCCCTTCTTTTTTAGTTCCATGGGAAATCCCATCTTCCCCCTGTTGGCTTACCGCTCTTCATCGCCCTCAGAGCCACCTCCAACTCCTACATAAGTGATCTCCTTCTCTCTCTCATTCTCGCTCTCTTTCAACATCTCTTCTGCCGACCTGTTCATTCAACGGTTTAACAGTTCTCTGAAATTATTTACGGTCACCTATTCTCGCTTGCTTATGTCTGTTTGATGTCACCCAACTTCTCTTGGCTTATCCTTGAATATTGCAATATTTCCTCTTGGGATCTTAATACATTTTTTGCCCAGTTTAAAAGTCTTCGTACCATTATTCTCTCTACCTTGAATATCCCTTGGGATTTTTTCTTCTTAGTGGGTTTTTTGCTCTTCTTTTTACTCTTCTTTTCCGTCTTCCTCCTACTGTCCAATTTTCTTTGCATCCACCTACTGAGCCATTGTCTGTGCAGTGTCTTATTTTTTCAACTATCTTCATCAATTACTGGTTTTCCTCTTTAGTGCGTCTTCATTCTTCAGTCTCCACCATCGTGTGTGTTTTTTTCTTCGTTGCCTTCCTACGCCATTACTTTAACTAAGATTGTTCCTCTGCTGGCCTTTCGTACGCTCTTGTACTCCTGTCCCGCATCTCTCCCTTCTTGCTAATTGTTCTAAATCCTCGTTTGTTTTTTTTTTCATATGATTTCCTTATGTCCTTCATACTCCTTCATTTACTTACCTTTAGTCACATTTTTCTTTTCTTTATTCTGCAACTTTTCTGTTCTTTCATTCTCCAGGTTTTGTTCACCTTCACTCAATCTTATTATTCCGAAAATCCATTATATTAGTTCCGGTAGTCACTTTCCAATGTTCGTTAGCACTGATCAAGACGATATTTATATGTGTCCTATAATGATTAGATCTCTGATTGAAATTTCTCCTGTGATATGTTCCCATTTCATGATCTGTGAAGCCTATGCGAGTCCCATGTTGGAAAAGCCATCGTCTGGATTCTCATTTCCCTTCTCCCTTAAACAATCTCTCAATATTCCTCCTTATCTCCTCTCCTACTTTTCATCATATCTTCAAACGCGTCGTCTTTCTCTCTCCACCACTCTTGCATTCTTGAAAATCTCCAATCAACCAAAATACATCCTCTTTCTTCCTTCTTACATCTTCCACTTCTTTCCAGTACATTTTTCCAGTGAATCTGTCCCTGATTTTAGTAGAGATAGTATATATATTTATATATCTACTATATATATATGATATAATTATTATATATATATATATATATATTATATATAGTAATATATATATAATTATATAATATTATAAAATCTGTCATATGTCGCTAATTATAATTTTTTTGAAATGTAATTCGAGTATGATCGATTCATTCTGATTTTTGATTCCGTGATATCATCTTATAGAAAAATTCATAAAAAGCGAATACCGACGCTCGATACATTTAGGAATCATGTCCCTAAGCGATGACCGATAAATCGTGATACAATATGATCGATCCGATACGATATAGCCGATACATATTATTAGATAACTGCCCCATCCTGTGTGAGGTAATGATTGAATATATATATATATATATATATAATATATATATATATTATATATATATACCATTAATATATATATATTGAGGATTATATATTAATTTAATATTAGTATATTAGTAAATATATATCTATATATATAATATCTGTAAAACATAACTAGCGGCCAGACTCGGAACGGGATCCGTTGGAATAAAAAATTCGCTTAGAATAGGACTGCTATAATGAGCTAAAACCACTTTAGGGGTGGCAGCTTGCCTCCCTGCCCCCCTGATGACGATCGCCATCTTCCTACTTCAAGATGAACCTATTTTCTTTTGGCATCTGGATTAAACATACCTCGTTTACCTTCTTGCTTAGTTTGTTCAGTTTCAACTTGTTCAATTCAACTGATTTACTTACTTTCGCTTCCTTTTTTAATATTCTTATCTTTATTAAGTTGTTCACTTCTTAACTTCTCACTCTGTCATTATCTACTCAACTTCTGTCCCTTATCCACTTCCTCTCATTCATCCTCTCACTAATCTCTTAATTTACAATAACACCTATTGATTTCTTTTGGGTTATTGTTATGTAGTGTCCGGATTGCTTATTTCTTTTTTGTTTCTGGGTATGGTGGTTCTTTTTGTGTTTAGTTTCTTACATGCAGATGTCTTACAAGCTCGTACCTAATGCCCTCATGATATTATTGCATATTTTGGTGATTCTATTGCATTCTTTACCAATAATGAAATCATGCAGATTTTCATTCGATTAATCTCTAAATACATAACATCTCAGTTTATATACCTTGTGTTTAAAGAAGGCATCATGTATACTCACACAATACTTCTCTCTCCCCAATAATCATCACCCTCGTACCTATTCCATTTCTCCTCCCCGACACATGACCAAGGCTCCTGTTATATCATCCTTTTTTTTTATCCCCTATCGAACCATTTGGTCACCTCAAACACATTCATCAACTCTGAAGCTCCTACTCATCACCATCCAAACGTCCATTCAATTATCCCAGAAAATCGCACCATAGCTCTGTACCACAAGTTACTCAATCAGAATTGCAAACTCCTTCTCTCCCTCTCATTCCTTTTTCCCACCGACCAGTCACATCACACATTCCATCAGCACAGCACTATTCATTTTCAATACTTTTCCCTTCTATTTTTGTTTTTAGGTCACGAGCAAAGAAGATAGCTATAGATGCTTAAATACATATCAGGAGGTGATGAGATTATTAGTGCATAACATTTATCTATACATTTGCGATTCCTGGCCAAAACGATATAGTGGTAATGGGCAGCAATCCAACTACACGCAGCTCCGCCCACTCCTTTTATTTGCCCTTTTACCGGGCACCGCACACCGCAGCGGACTTACGATGTTCGCAATTATTTTCGCTCCCCACATATGGAATTAATACGCAGATATACCAAGAATAACAACCCTCTCGGAAGACGTTGTCTAGAAGAGGACGTCATAGCATACCTCACTATACTACGGTTAGTCAATGGTGATACTCAATAACATCCACGATATGTCCTGGTGACATGATGTGATAAAGAGGAACAAGTGAAACTTAGGCACCAAGTGCTCCCATATAAGAAGACCCTACAACTAACATGCTCAGTCGTGGAGTAATTTCTATCGCTGGCGAGTATGCGCGCTCCTCTACCTTTCTACTCAGTTTGTGCCATTTAAATATTAAAGAGAGAGAGAGATTGTCAAGATTTTAAAATCTCTTTATAAAGTTTGTTTGGCAAAAATTAAAGGAGATTAAATTGAAAAGTTTTGAATAAGATGGAATTTTTCAATATATTTCACCAAATTGCAAAAGAATCAAAAGAAAAAAGAATTGATGTCCTAATCGTAGAGGTGAAATGATATTGGTTAACATTAATCGGAGACGCATTTATATTTATCCTAGCCCAAGAGAATAAAAACGTATACATCGATTATCTATAATCATATGATACACAATTTTAGTTGAGGTTAGAATAAAAATAGTTTTTGAAAGTAGATACATAACCTGGATGAGCGTATTTTTCTAAACATGAGGTGGGGCGCTAATGGGTTACGAATGATGAAACAGAATTAGAACGTAAATTATTATTATATTATTTAATTATTATTATTATTATTATTATTATTATTTTATTATTAATATTATTATATTATATTATTATTATTATTATTTTATTATTATTAATATTATATTAGATATTATATATTTTATTATTATTATTAATTATTATTAATTATTATTATTATATTATTATTATTATTATATTATTATTATTATGATTGATTTTATGTTATTATAATTATTTAGTTATAATATATTATTATTATATATTATTATTATTATTTTATATTATTATATTATTATTATTATTATTTATAATTTTATAGTTATTTTTAATTACTCGATTATATAGTGTTTAAGAATCGTTTAATGAAATAATGATTAAAATTTCTGAGGATTCTACTGTCTATTAGGTGAAATTGACAGCTTAAATAGCCAACGAAGATGTAATTAGTGTATGTGTTGTGAGTGCGCTTTTCAAAATCAGAGGCTTGAAGATATTTAATGTTTTGTGAAGAAATTGTCGTAACAATTTGAAAACAAACTGCATGTGAATTTTTTTATTCTTTCACTTATCAGTCTTTCTCTAAATGCAACACACACACACACCAACCATCACCACAACCACACACAACACAGACACATCCACACAAACACCACAGCACACCGCAACGCCACATCTGCACACGCATCACACCACCACACAACACACCAGCACTATATATATATTATATATAATAATATAATAATATATATAATATATATATATATATATATAATTATATATATATTATATATATATATATATATATATATATATAATTAATAATATATATATCGGTATATAATATATTATTATATATTGTATATATATATATATCATATATATATAATAGTATTATTTATATTATAATATATATATATATATATATATATATTATATACTAATTATTATAATATATATATATAGTATATTTTTATACGGTATATAATATTTATATATATATATATAATATAATATATATAAAATATATATATAATATATTATAATAATATATAATAATATTATATTAATATAAATTATATTTACTGTTATAATATAATGATATAATTTATATATATATATAATATATATATATTATATTATATATATTGGTTTTTCACGTTCTTTGTGTTTATTTGTTTTTTGTTGTTTTGTGTTGTGTGTGTGGGGGTTTCTATTGAATAATTTATTTGATGTTTGTTTATAATATACAACTGTAGGGGGTTTGAGTATATATTATATATATTATTTTATATATACTATATATAGTATATATATTATTATATATAATATATATATATATATTAGTATATATTATATATATATTATTAGATATATATTATATATATAATATAATTTAATATAATTTTAATGATTAAGATAATTCTACTTTGACGTAAGTTTTGTTTATTAGTTGCGAACCCTTTGGCATTAAAAACTATCTGAATATGAATTCTTAAACACTTGAACACACATTTAAGGTTAAAACAATGTCTAAGAAAGAGATTTTCTGATGTGTTAATGGTATGTAATAAGGTAAAATCGGATGACAGAAGTCTTTCGCTTCTATACAAGAGCCCTCGTTCATATCTGCCTTATGTTGATATAAGACAACTCTGGAAACGATCGTTTTTTCCAGAGTTGGTGTGTCAAACTTAAAAGCTTTTTAAGAGTCTTCTTGATAAGAAGCAAAAGTGCTCCTGCCATCCATTTTAAGCAAATATTTCTTCTGCAGTGCGCAATAACAAATATTTACGTTCAATTAACTTGCTTAAGAGCATTAAAACTATATAGAATATGAATTCTTAGTTAAGTCAGACAGAGTTGCTTTTATAAATCGGTTCCAACTGAGCAAATGTTATATTATATATATATATAATATATAATTAGAAGGATAAAAAGGCGGAAATATATAGAGCATTAAAAATATACTGAATATGAATTCTTAAAGTAAATTCTGGGATTTTATTAAAAATAATAATAATAAAAAAAAATCTTGTAAACTATACACCATAAAGTCCACAAATTTGATTATTTAAAAAAAATATTTTTATTCAGTTATGTAGGTCATAAATCTTTTCTATTATACCAATGTGACTTCCTTATGCTAGACGTGAAGAGAAAATAAAAATATATTTACTGAATTTTTTTCTCATCTTACAATTTTGGTACGGCCCATCAATATTCTTTATGTAATTCTCATCTTCATTTCAATTTCTTTTCTTAGGATTTTGATAATTTCCTTTTGATAATTCATTTGATATTACAATCAAATTACGAATCATGTTTGCAATCATAATATAATAAAACCTCTTAAATTAAACGTAGCCTCTAAACATATTAAATTGTCACAACAAACTGACATTTTACACAGTAAGATATTTACTTTTAACAAACTTAAATTAACAAGAGAACTATCTACATGATTCTATTCGTACAAAGTTACCATTGCTACCAAAACTATATTAATAGTGACCTTAATGCAAATAATGGTGGAGGGACAGACACCTAAAGTGAATAATAATAAGTATGGATAAAAAGTTTTTTATATAGTAACTATAATAATAATAATAATATAATAAATTATAATTATATTAATAAAAAAAAATAGAAACATAATATTTAAATATATAAATAATTAAAATATATATTAATATTAAATAATAATATAATAATATAAATATATTAATGTCTTAATAAAAAAAAATAGAAATTGTTACTATTATTATTATTATTCTATTTATAATTATTCATTAATTATTTTACTTTAATTTGATATTATTTTCCCACTTCTCTAGCAGAACAAGGGTTATTTTGTGTTATTGTTTTTTTTTTTGGCATCCAAACAGTTTTTAATCCCGGTGTTATTTTCTTCAGAACTGGGATTGGCGGTCTAATCTGAAAGGAATATCAACATATTGTACGATATGATAGTCTCCAGTCTCTCTTCTATCATTGAAGAAGAATACTGCCGGATTTTATTTTTCATTTGGACATTATTTAATTATTATTATTATATATTATTATTATTATTATTATTATTATTATTTATTCATTATTTATTATTATTATTATTATATTGATTATTAAATATTATTAATCTATTTAACAAATCTTTCTCATTTCTATTACCATTTATTATGATTATTAATTTTATTTATTATTATTTATTTATTTATTATTATTATTTATTATATTATTATTTAGGCAATTATGTTTCATTTGTGGATCTTTCAGTTCCTTCTTTCTGCAAAGGTGTTCCTATGGATTTATTTTTGACTGACCTTGTGATTGGTTCCTCCATTGTTGACGTAGATATCTACATATGGTTAGGTGAAGGTCTGTATGTACAGTGACGTTCCTGAGACGTTTCGCTCCTTTGTACTTGAGACATTATCTATCAAGAATTGCTTTGTTTCTTATCAAATGATAGAGTGTGGTTTTTTATGTATATATAATTAATATATAAGTATGATAACTTATCTTTATGTTATGTCTGGTCGCTAGTTTGATGTAGGAAGACTCTGCAATCTTAAGTTTCTAAAAGGACTTCACTGCTGCGTTAATATGTAAATGTTTGGAAAATATTACGCAGGGTAACTGTGTTACTTATGCTCAGTTGACCAGTGTCAAGGTGGGGAACATGTGCAAAGTTTATCAGGGGTGTATTAGTTGAATTTGCATATCCACACCTATTCGTTCTTTATCGCAAAATATGTCCAACGTACGTCCTGGACTTCGTCAGTTAATTGGTATCAAGAATTGATACAAGATGTTCGGGCATAACTTCCCCCTCTTGCCTGGGGGAGAAAGATGGTTGTTTCTTGAATTATGGCAAAGACTGACTTTACTTTTGATAGCGACCCTTAGCTTTGAGTTGTTGTTCATATTGTTCGATTTAGTAGGTTTTAAAGTTTAAGGCCTTGAAGCTTTGAAGATGAAATTTGTAGAATTTTTCTGTTAATTTTTATTTACTTTATTATTTAATTTATATATATTATATATATATATATTAATATATATAGTATTATATATATATTATATTATATATATATACTTATATATATATATATATAGTATATAGTATATTATATATAATATATATATAAATTATATATATTATATATATAATATACTATATTATATATATAATATATATTATATATATATATATAATTAGTTATATATAATTATATAGATAATATTTATAATATATATATTATATTATATATATAATATATAAATATATATATATATATAACTATATATATATTATATATAGTATATATATATTATATATATATACTCATATAAAAATATACTAGTCATATATGATATAATATAATATATATATATATATATAACTATATTATATATTATATATATATAATATTTATATTATATATATTATTATAATCTTATGAAAACTATTATATTATATGATATTATATATATTATGATATATAATAGTATATATATAATATATAGTTATATTATATAATATATTATTATATATTATATATATTATAAGTATATAATATGGAATAGTAGTGCAGAGGGGTTCACCCCGATTTTTATAAAAATTCACAAGATATATTCTAAAAATATAATGAATAATAGATATATGATTAGGTATTTAAAACGATAATAGTGGCTCTCTTTAGGATTATCAAGTTCCCAGCTTTTCAATGGTAGAAGAATACTTATGGCTGATTAAATCTGTCTTTTTTTTCTTTTTTTAATCACAAGATATACTCCTAAAAAAAATAATAATACCCTAAATAATAAACGTAAAATGATTTAAGTCTTTAGAAAAGAAAGCTACAGCCTCAGTTTTTCCCATGCTTCTTATAGAACAAATTAGTGGGCCTCGTGCCGTTTTAGCCCATCCGTAGTTCCGGTTATTGATAGATTTGTTAAAATTACTATAGATTGTTTCTTTGTGTATTACCTAACAAAACCTTATCAATAGCCTGAATGGAGGCCTGAAATGAGAGCCTACCCTAGATGG
>JABUQX010063091.1:5000-21166 GCA_015478945.1 Trachelipus rathkii
TCATACTCACACGTCGGATTTCCGCGCTACGTATACTGTGACGTCATGACATTTATATTCGATATATATATATATATATATATTATATTATATTATTATATATATATATAATATAATATATATATATATATATATATATATATATTATATATATATTCACGGCCCAATAGGGGCTCGAAGCCGACGGGAACAGAAGGGGGACGTTTTCCCATACCCCGTGGAGGGGCGGAGAACCCCGCGACACCAAATACCAAAGAGCGGGGTTCCAGAGACCCTCCCTGGAGGGGGAAATAGTCTAACTGGTCGTTCCCCGGAAGGCCGAGAGAACCCGACTCCTTCCATCTTTGCGGTTTACCCTTGGGGTACACATTAGTTTTTAAAAAAATAATAATGTTTTTTAAACTAATGCGTACCCCAAGGGTAGAACCACCCCGATGGCAGGGATCGGGTCTCTCGGCCTTCCGGCGGAACGACCAGGGTAGGACTATGTCCCCCCCTCCGGGAGGTCTCCGGAACCCCCGCTCTTTGGTATTGGGTGTCGCGGGGGGTTCCCTCCGCCCCTCCCCTACGGGGTATGGAAAAACGTCCCCCCTTCTGTCCCCGTCGGCTCGAGCCCCCCTATTGGGCCGTTGATAATATATATATATATATATATATAGTATATATATATATACTATAAATATATATATATATATTATATATATATATATATATATATATTCGATAAAATTAGTCATGACCTCACAGTATACGTACACAGTATAATATTTCTATGATACGTAAACGCGGAAATCCTTGGGGAAGGGGGTTTTTGGGTATACGTCACGCGAGCTTGCATATTACAATTTCTACTTGACACTTGACGGGGTATGGTACTTAATATATAGTAATGCCATATATGCTATATATATTATATATATAATATATATATTACTATATATATATATATATATATAATATATATATATATATATATAATAATATATAGATTGATATATATATATATTATATGCCGTAGGCCTATCTAACCTATATGGGGACATACGTACGTTATCGTAAAAGTTTACGTTTACGTAGATCGATTTATAAATATTAGGCTAACCTCTCTCTCTCTCTCTTCTCTCCTCTCTTCTCTATTAATATATATATATATATATTATATATAATATATATATATATATATATATATTAATATTAATATATATATTATATAATATATATAATATATATATATAAATTTTTAGAGCATTATTTTTATTTTTTATATTCTATCGTACGAAAAATAATTATTAAACAAATTTTTTTATATTTTTATTTAATTAAACTACCGTTTGGTATATTCAATCACAGTATAAATATACTATGGTTCAATTGAATCGTTGATAATCGTAAAAAAAATTATCGAAAGAAAATTATTTTTATCGATATATAAATAATCGGAAAATATCAAAAACAAACATCGATAGTGTTATCCTTAAAAAAACGGCCGAAATTAGTCAAATTTTTTTTCGAGCGTAATTTTCATATTTTTATTTAAAAATATGCATTTTATAATAATATGTTAATCGGTAAAAAAAACTTCAAAGAATTTTTTGATACCATTTTTGTAAATTATAAGTTTATAGTTTTAATGTAATAGTTACGTAAAGTTTATTCACCTCAGCTAAAGTTTTACCAATCAATGTATAAACTCTTAAAATGTTGGGTGAAAGTGAAGAATAGCCTAGTCAACTAGAATTTTGCTCATATCAAGAAATATAGATAGGAAATGTGTTCTAATTTATGGAAAGTATAATAAAAGTTATCAGCAATGATAATTATTGTACAGGGAGGCTGCCATTTTAAAATATATACAGGCATCATTTTTTAATATTGATATATCAATATGTCGGTATCAGTGTTGAAAAATATTTACATCTATATTAATATTGATAAATATTGAAGTCCTGTGAGAGTAAAGCTCCCCACACCTCTAACTCATGAGTAGTGGAAAGTTTATTCTTTCACTTATAGATGATTATTGAAATTTATATCAATATTTATTGATATAGATATCAATATTGATATCAGTATTTATTGAATTCGGTAATTGTTACCCATGAGGGTTGTCACCCCCGATTTTTCATGAAAATCACAGGATATCTCTAAAAATAATAATTGAAGAATAGTGAAAACGAAAATTGTCGCTCTCTTAGGAAAAGGTTACAGCCTCTCAAATTGTTAAAAAATCCCATAGACTTTTCATATTTGATCGACCAGTTAGGTCTCATTTCAGCCTCTAAGTCAAGGTATGATAGTTTTGTTAGTATACACAGAGAAAATATATGTAGAATTAACAAATCTTATCATAACCTGAACTAGGATGGCCCTAAAACGAGCACGAGGCCCACTAATTTTTATTATAAGAAAGTCTATGGGAAAATTTTAAACTTTCAGAGGCTGTAACTTTTTTTCCTAAAGAGACTGCCAATTTTCGTTTTCACTATTCTTCATTATTATTTTTTTAGAGTAAATCCTGTGATTTTCAAAAAAAAAAAATTTTTGTTTTTTTTATAACAAATCCTATGGGATTTTTTACAACTTTGAGAGGCTGTAACTTTTTTTCCTAAGGAGAGCGACGATTTTCGTTTTCACTATTCTTTATTATTATTTTTTTAGAGTATATCCTGGATTTTCATAAAAATCGGGGGTGACAACCCTCTGGGTAACAATTACCTTGAATTCATTATTCATAGCTCTGATTTCCAAAATGGGCCTCTTTGTATAATAATAGTGTAATTTTTTAATGTCTGTAATTTTGATATCTGTTTTCAAGTTAGGGTAGGAACAAGTTTAAATATTGATACAATATTTTTCTTTTGTTTTCTTCAGTAAAAAATAACGATTAATAGTATATTACTTCTGAATGAGCATAATACATGAAATATGCAGAGCTTTATCAATCAATCCATTTTACTGTTCTGGAACAAGAATAGATCAAACCATTGAGTGCTATTTATGAGTCAATTAAATGGATGAATATATAGTAATCATTCAGTGTGTAATAAAAAAAAAATTATTTTCTCTAAAGAAATTGTTACAATACTTACTCAATAATAATTGCAGAGATAATAAGTTTAATTTTAATTATTTGTATTATTATTAGTTTGTCATATTTAATCAAGTATTTTATTTTATTAAATGTTTATAACTTCTTTATAGTGTTTTTTTAATTATAATTCATTCAATTAATATTATTTAATATGTTATCCCAATCTGATAATTTCTTATTAATATTTAATTATAATAATTAAGTTAATTCTATTTATGTCTATATTATATTATTCTCAATTATTGACTTATTTTTTCATCATTATATAAATTTAAAGATAAATATAGACTAATAAGCCTCATTATGTACGATTTATTCTCTACTCTAAATTTCAACATTTGAAATATATTTAATTTTGTGTTAATTTAATTATAATATTGTAATGTTTTTAAATAACTCGTTATTATTATTAATTATAACAGAATAATTTTGAATAAAAATATTAATATATGTATTTTTTTTATCATAATTATAATAATTACTCATTAAATATATTGATTAAAAAGTTGATTTAATTTAATTGATTATTTTAGATGTATTAATTACTAACATTTTATATTTGAATTTAATGAAATTTTTTTTTTATTATTGTTTATCATATTTATGGTTAAAGGATTGCTTTCTTTAAATTAAGTGTTGAATTGGACTTAATTATCTGTATTATTTAATTTTAATTAAAAATTTAAACTTTCTCTTTGTTATATACTGTGCTATTTTATTTTCTTAAATTTATTATTCAATCAATTTAACTAATATTATTAATTTAATTTCTAACTAAATAGTACAATTATATTATTATTATTAAATTATTATTATATATTTTTTCTCTTTACCACTATGATCACTCTCATTTTATGTAATTTTTTTTCGCAATCTTTATAATGAAGTTTTGACGGTATTTGCGGTATATATGTATTTATATGAGAGAGATATATTATGTTTCTGTTTAACTTTTGGTTTCAAAATATTAGTTGAAAATTGGTCTTTCATCATTAATTGATTTATGGACTAAATTTAACGTTTTTTTAATGAAATTTCAATATTTGTTTTTATTAAATTATTTATTTTCTATTTATGTTTACCTTTATGTAAATAGTTTTTAATTAAATAATATATTATTTTATATACTTATTATAAATTAATCTACGCTTTTTCTTTAAATTTTCAACTATTAACATTAATATTTTATAGATATACATTTTAAATAGTATTACTGATATATTTTAATATTATTCTTATTTCTCTTATTATTGTGTATAAATTTTCATATGTTTTAATATGAGATGTACTATATAATATTTTTTGGTATATTATAATATCTCACTATTTAAAGTCTGAGAAGAATTTGTGCTTCTTTTATCACAGTGAAGATTATAAGTTCGAAAGACATTTGAGTCACAAAATAATTATTGTGTAAATACGATTGAAAATTGCTAATTTATCATTAATAATGTATTAATTTGTGCTTGTCAATGCAAGGATATTAGGTTGTCTTAAAATATGAACAGGCAATATCTCTTTTCAATAGTATTTTCATATGTTTTTATAGTAAGCTTAGCTCTCTCGCAATAGATATTGATCTATGTAAATTATTAATGTAAATAAATAAGTGGTTATATAAATAATAAAATCATTTACTTTACTCTATTTATATTTTAGTTATTTATATCTTTAAAATTTTCACATTAAACAAATTATGAAAATCTTTAATAAAGTACGATATTTTTCCTAAATTATTCTAACATTGAAAATTATTTGGGTAAATCTTAAAAATTGATGTTATATTAACGTGATATTTCAGCATTTATTGAAAAAATAATTATAGTTGATGACGTTAAGATGTTTTTTGAAACAGGAAAAAAAGAAGAGAAAAAAATAGGATTTGTTTTACGTGTCTAAAATTGATTACGTTATTTTAATGAAATTTCAATACTTTTGTATTTTTTATACTACTAAATATTTCATTAGTTATAAAAAAAGAAAACTTGTTTTATAATATAAAAAATGTTATTATACTAATTCATTATAAAAATTATTCATGTTTTATTTACTTTAAAATATTTTTAATATTTTATTTCATACATTTACCACCATTTATCTACTCATTAAAGTTACAGATTTTTTCCTAAAGTTCAACATTTGAAATTATTTTTGGTATAAAATCTTAAAAATTGAAATTTTAACCGGTATTTTCCAGCATTTGAAAAAATACAATTAGTGATCTACAGTTTTTGGAATATGCTATGAAGTTAATTTCAAGAACAAAAGACAAGATATAATGTGAAGGAAACTATAAATAATTATTAAATATTATTAGGTGTGTAAAAGTGAGAGTATATCTAATATGAGACGGTTTTTTAAAATTGGATGATTAAACAATTCATAAATATTGATTTTTATAAAAATATGCAAGATACAATATTCATTAGCTATGGACATCTCTCGAGAGCTCTTTAAATACTTTAAGATAATATAATGCATTTTCAAGCACCTTTTTAATAGTTATCTCTTTCTACATAAAGAGCTCATTTGTCTTAAATTATTTCACATTACAATATTTATATGATAACTACTTAAAAGTACTAGAATATTTTTCCTTAATTTAAAATAATTTCGAATTTATTTGGGTTAATCTTAAAATTGAGTGATTTAACAGTATTTATTTTAAGCATTTTGAAAAAATAAATGTATTTAAATTGATACTAAAATTACTATTTAAGTTTGATAGATGATATTTAATCAATTTGTTTTATTGTTGTGCTTAAATGAAATTGTCAATAACATGTGCATAATTGTTCTTACTATTTATATAACCTAATAATAATATATATCATTAGTTGTAAAACCTGTAATTTTAATAAATAAAAATTATAGTGAAACCCACACTATCAGTTGCAGTTTATAAATTTTCACATTTCATTTTAGAACTTCTAAAAGTACGATTACTTTCATTAAATTTCAAACATTATATGAAAAGTAATTGGAAATCTATAGAAAATTGAGGGTTGATAAGGGGAGATTATTAAAATACAAGCATTTTTAAAAATATATAAGTAAATTGTGCTCTGCATTATAGAGAGATCAATCTAAGTGCAAAATATCAATATAAGTGCTAAAAAATAATTAGAGATATTTCAATATTTATTTGTCTTTTAGTGTACTTTAAATTGACGTTTTTTGTTCAGTCCCATTCAAATATATATTGTTGTTAAGTATTATTTATTCCCTGCTATTTACAAATATATTTGTAATAAATACAATATTAAATCAATATTTCTATAAAAATATTTTACTAATACTTCTAATATGAGTAAAACTATTCTAATTGCAATATATATAAATGTCAAACCAGTACAACATATTCATGAGAAATACTACTAAAGATGTGGTAAAGACGATGATTATTCCTGCAATTAAAAAAGCATATATTGGTGCATTACGAAAAGCATATGGATAGGATGTTTCCTTCCGAAATTGCTCATATTTGTAAGCTCCCAGAATATAGCACAGAAATATGTGCGCATTTGAGAGACCGTAGAGTGATGCGAGGTTAGTGTCTCTAGAATTATAGTGAAAGTTTTTCTCATAATTGAAATTTTCTCAATTAATTTATGGTTGAATAATATATACCTAATATATATATATATAGTCAGTTGCAGCTGTTTTATAAATATAAAAAAATTATAACTCATCTTAAGGTTATCGCTTTTGTTTAAAGAAATGCATATCACATTACAAATTTAGTAATCTTAAAAGTAAAATATAGTACGATTTTATTTACTTAATATTTCAAATTTGAGATTCCATTTATAAATTCTTAATATTGAGTTTTAACGGTATTTTTCAGCATTTTGAGTGAAATAAATAATGAATGTAAATTTTAATTGAAATCTTGTTCTGTTGATGGACAGAAATGAAGTAATTTATCAAGTTTTATTAGGTGTCTTAAATTGAACGTTTTTACATGAGATTATACAATAATTAATGTTTTTTATATTTAACAAATATTTCTATTATATATTTTGAAAATAACATCTTTTTATTTTTTATAAATAAAAATTTAAAACTTCTAAAATTATTCTCTGGTTGACTTAATAATTTTCCACTTTTTCTACTTATTTTAAGAACTTATAAAGTTAGCTTATTTTTCCTATAATTTCAAACATTTGAAATTATTTGGTTAATACTATGAATAAAATTTGAAGTGAACAAACGGTGTATATATAATAGCCATTTGATCAAATATTTAATGTGTTTCTTGAATCAAGAGTTTTCAAACAGTAAAGAAGTGAATTTCACATATTATAAGTTGTGTGAATAAACGTTCTTTAATGAATTTGTTCAACTTAATTTTATATACATAGAAATACAAATATATAATTTTTAATTAGATTGTTGATTTAAACCTGTTTTTTAATAAAAAAATTTATCTAACTTCTAAATAATATTTCAGATCTTTATTACTTAAATTTTACATTAACAAATTTTAAATGTCTTAAAAGAATGATTTTTCCTAAATTTCAACATTTTGAAATTATTTAGTAAATTCTTAAAATTTAGTTTCTAACGGATGTATGACATTTGAAAAAATAAAATTGTTGTTACCATTGAAATGCTATTTCAAAAGCAGAATAAAAGTGAATTAATTAATAGTTAATTATTATGTGATGATTCATTAATCTGTAACGTTAAATTTTTTCGTAAAAATTTCAATATTTGTTTATCATTATTATATACCAAATATATTTCTATTGTTTGTATAATTCTGTTTTATTTACAAAATTATTTATTAAATTCTAAAATTAGTATATATACTATTATTATTTCTTTTAATTTATTTCACATTTACAAATATTTGGAACTTATAGAAGTACGATTTTTCCTATAATTCAACATTTGAAATTATTTGTTAAATCTTAAAATTAAGTTTTTAAACAGGTAATTATTCAGCAGTTTGAAAAATATAATTGATGTTATATCATTGAATGCAATTTCAAGAAAGGCAGCAAAGAGGAAATATTAAATATGTTTTAGTAATGTCATATTTCTTATTTAGAGACGTCTTATTTTAATTTTTAAATATTTAAAGATCAATATTTTAAATGTTTTTATATACCAACAATATTTAATCAATTGTTTCTTTAAATAACTGTTATAAAATATAAAATATTTTATTTATAAAATTAAGCTGTTTCTTGATGTGCCACATTACAAATTTAGAACTCTAAGTACTAAATTTTTATTCCTAAAATTTATTAATACACATTTGAAATTCTTTGGTTAATCTTAAAATATTGAGTTTATTACGGTATTTTCAGCATTGAAAAAATAATTATAATAGTGTTTCATGAAATGCAATTTCAAATATAGAAAAGAGAACAAATGAATTTATTTTAATAGTTTTAGGTGTCTTAAATAAGACTGATTCTTAATGATATTTTCAATTTTTTTATGTTTTTATTGTTAAGTTTCAAAATTGATTAAGCAATTGACTTTGATAAATTACCTGTTTTTATAAAATAATCTGTCTGTTGATTTCTTGTTACAATTATGGTTTTGGCTTAAATTTTGACTTTTAGAAATTATTAGAACTTTTAAAAAGCTCCAGTAATTTTTTATCCTAAATTTTAAACACTTTGAAATTATTTATAGTAAATTCTTTAAAAATTTAGTTTTTTAAACGTGTGAGTAAGTAATTAGTATAATATTTGAAAAAATAATGTGATTCATTGAAATGCTTAATTTCATAAAAGCAAGAAAAGTTGAATTATATTAAATTAAGTTTTATATTATGTCTTAAATTGACGATTTTTTAATGAAATTTCTCAATATTTGGTTTTTTATAATACAAATATTTCATTAGTTATGTAAAAATTTGTTTTTACTTAAAAAAATTATAATTTCTATAAAAATACAGCTTTTTCTAAATTTTTACATTACACTTTTGAGAACGCTCAGAGATACGATTTTTTCAGATTTAATTTCAAACTTTGAAATTATAATTTTTAAATTCATAAATATTATCAAGTCAATATTAAACATGATATTGTTGAATATATTTGAATAAAAATAATGTATATAATTTGAATTTAAATTTATCCAAAAGCCAGAAAAGAGAATATATTAAATTAGTTTTAGGTGTCTTAAATGACGCTTTTTTAATAGATAAATTAATTCAATATTTGTTTTTTACTAACCAATATTTCATTAGTTGTGAAAAAACTGTTATAAAAATAAATTTTTTATTTCTAAAATTTAAGCTGAGCTAACTTTTTATTAAAAATTTTCCACATTACAAAATTTCGAATATCTTAAAAAGTACGATTCTTTATTAATCCTAAATTTTATCAACATATTAGATAATTATTATAGTATTTTAATTCTTAAAATGAGTTTTAAACAAATATTTATTCAGCAATTTGAAATATAATTAAATGTTTATCATTTGAAATGCAATTTCAAAAAGCAGAAAAGCGATATTTATTATTATATTAATTAGATGGCTTAAATTGAGACGGTTTTAATGTAATTTATCAAATATTATTGTTTATTATATACAAATATTTACTTAGTGATTGTATAAAAAATATATTATTCTAATAAATAAAAAATTTAACTTCACTAAAATTACGCTCTTTTTCACTTACTATTTCACATACAATATATAATTTAGATATCTAAAAGTACGATTTTTATTCCTAATAATTATTCTATAATTTAATAAATTATTATTAGACAATTTTTAAAATTGAGTTTTAACGGTATTTAATAAATTCATAACATTTGAAAAAATTAAATGTGTTTCATTGAAATGCCATTTCATAAAGCAGACATGTGCCTTAAAAGTGAATATTATTCCCTTGTTATAAGAATTGACTTTTTTCTTAGTAGTTTTTATAAAAATGAAATTTTAATATTTGTGTAGGCTTCGTGTATATCAAATAATTTCATTAGTTGTGAAAACTGAACTTAGATTTTTAAATAAATAAATTTTAACTTCTAAAATTACGCTTTTTCTTAACATTTTTCACATTACAAATGTTAAGAAGAAATTCTTAAAAAAATGAGTTAAAACGATAATTATACACCTGTTAATTTTATACAACGCTCTCTTTGTGATAAATCTTATTTCAGAGTAAACTCTAACAAGAAATTCTGTAAAGTGAGTTTTTTGACAAGAGTAGAGAGATTGTCTTCACCTAAATATAGTATATAAAAAGTACTGGGAGATTTGGGGATTCTCATTTGTGGATTGATATAGAAATTGTCACTAATTCAAAAAAGTCAAACAAGTTGGAGAGAAATTTATTAGCTATGTTTATTATAGGTTACTATAAATTGTAACTATGTATTTTATATTGATATTTTACAATATTTTGTTTTATTAATATCTAATTTACTCATTATTTGTGAATATACCTGTATTAATAAAAATTTATAATATACATTATAAAATTACGCTATTTCTTTAAATATTATCATACTCATTACAATATTTATAGATACTCATAAAGTAACGAAATTTTTTACCTAATTTTCAACATATTTATATGAAATTATTTGGTTAAATCTTAAAATATTGAAGTATTATTTAACGCGAGTATTTTCAGCTTTTTATAATAAATAATCGTGTTTATTCATTGAATGCAATTTCAAAAACGCATGAAATTAATCAGATAAGATAATTTATTTTTGTTTGTTGTGTATCGGTGTAGTTCTTAACACTTTGACTGCCTGCTTGTGGTATAATTAAATAGTAAATTTTTCAATATTCTTCGAATTTTATATATACTAAATATATCATTAGTAAAGAATTACCTATGTCTAAATAATAAATGTATAACATTTATATATATTTATCTCTGCTCCTTTTATCATTTTATCACATTAGTAATATTAGATCTCGTGAGAAATTACGTGTTTTGTGTAATATATTAGTCTAAGAAAGTCTCTAATATCTACCTATTTTGCACAATTTCATTAACGTTATGACTTTTGAGTTACAATATTGAATATTTCTAAATCGCTAGTTGTATTTTTAAACTGTGATGCTACTATATGTGCGTAAGAGAAATAATAATTATTATAAAAATGTGAATATTAATGCAAATAGTACAAAAAGGGTGACATGATTATAAGAGATGAATTATATGATGTGTTTTAGGTGTCTCTAATGCACATTTTTACGTTTTTTTTTAATGAAATTTCAAACTTTGTTTTTATCTATTTAGACCCCATAATAATTATATTGTGAAAAATGCTATTTAATAAAAATTATTAAACTCATCTAAAATTACGCTTTTTCTTAAAATTCTTTCATACTCTCACTATAATTCATATTACAAATTTAATAGCTTAGAGGCAATGAAAACAGTATCTATTTTTATACAACTTATATTTGTATCGAGTTTCTCATTCTCGATTATATAATTGGTTTTATATATTTAAATATTATTGAGTGAAGGTTGTTTTAACAGGTCACTTAACCTTACTTTCAGCTATTCTAATGTCAATAAATGTTAATGAATAGTGATTTCATTGAATAGATAAGTTGTAATCACATTTATGCATTAGAGATAAAGACTAAAGTAATAAAGAGAATTTATTATTGTTGTTTTAAGGTGTCTATAGAAAGTGACGTTTTTTATATAATCGAAAATTAATAATAATAATAATAAACTAACAATAATAATAAAATAATAATAATAATAATAATAATCATAATCATAATAATAATAATTTCACAATGATTCATAAAAAGTTCAAAAAGCCATTATTAGTTTTATTATTTAGTGATATGAAGATTTCACATCCAATTATAAATTTTTACAATAGGAGAAAATACGATGTTTATTAGTGACCAATTTGATTTGTAATATTGAGTCACTGTGGAGCTTTTTTATTTTGACTTGTCAAGTTATTAATTGGCGACGATTTTGGGTTTCGTTACAGCCTTACTTTGAAAACAGTCACCTTTTTCTTGTGACATCTAATCGATTTTTTAATTGGCGATGATTTTGGGTTTCGTTACAGCCTTACTTTGAAAACAGTCACCTTTTTCTTGTGACATCTAATCGATACTTTAATCTGAAGTGCACTCATGAAATTTGTAATAATTCTTCCACCCCTAATGCTATTTTTCGAGATTCCTCTGAATTTATTGTTACTAAAGTTGAAGATTCTTCTAATAGCATGATTTACATATTACTGGTGAATAAATATTTAACTTTTAATTATCAATTTTCATTCCATTACAGAATAAATGCTAACATAATCAAAATTTTAGAACTCGTCGTAACGTTAGTAAGGTTATTCGTCTTTTACACTTCAGTTTATTTAAGCACATTTGTTTCCTTGAAAATGTTAATAAATCAGTATACTCAAATGTAGAAAAAGATGGTAATTTTTTAATAAAGTTCTCTCAAGTTTCGCTTCTGTACCAGTTTTGGACAAACTTATTCATTCCTTTCTAATTCAATTAATTTTGTTATAATTATTAAAAAACCCTATAATGTTATTATTTGTTATATTTAGGGAACACCTGTATTGTTAATACAATAAATTTATAAAGTTGAAGATTCTTCTAATAGCATGATTTACATATTACTGGTGCATAAATATTTAACTTTTAATTATCAATTTCTCTTTCATTCATGTTTCCTTTCACCATTTTGATAATAATTCAATTGGATAGTAAGTCGTTAAAATATTTGAGAGTTTTTAATTCAGAGATTTAATTATCACCGTCATTAAATGAAAAAAGTCACATCTATTTGTCTGGTTTCATCATTAATCAATATTGCAAATTATTCAAAAATTCAAAGTTAGAAAATTAATTGATTGTATTTATGAAACATATGTGTGGTCGTATTATGAATTCTTAAAAAAAAATTTACTTAATTATTAAAAAATTTATACCACATAAACCGAATATAAACATAACATTAACTTACATCAATATAACTAATCATATCTTTTAATTAGACAAATAATACTTTGAGATAACAAGTTTTTAAAAAACTTACACTAAATTTTAAAAATAGCTTAACTAACTAACGTATAGCTATTTGGAGAGAGTCTCTCACTTAGACAATATACTTTAGTTTTTAGGTATGTTTTAGTGATGCTTTTTAAAAAATCTTTAACAAATCATTATTAATCAATCAATCTGCTTCTAAAATTAACATACAAAATTTTATTCTTATCTTTAACATATTTTGATTACTCAAATAAAATATGCTATAATTACATCATCGTCCTGATCTAAGTACATGTCCTCTTTTAACCAACATGAATTTTTTCGCAACTCTTGACATGTCAATGTTTAGATTAAGCTAAAAGTTTAGGCGCTAGTATATTTATACGACACATATAATTTAACCTTATTCGTAGTCACTTATTGAAGCATTTATTTGCGTTAATTTCATATCTATAACATTAATGTTATTTAACTCGATTCTAGATTTTGATTTGAGTTAATTGCTTCTGAGGATATTAAAACGAATTCTAACAAAATTTCTCATATCGTAACTAAGCATTCTATGTATATGAGAAAAACTCAATAAGGCTATCTGGTGTCATTGCTTTCATTGAAATGCATTTTCACAAAGCAGAAAAGAAAAAGTGAGAGTTTGCGTTGTTACTCATGAATATACTAGTCTTGCTAATCTTGGTGGGCAATGTTTCTTAAAATTTTCTTTAATACATTCATGTTATTTTAATGATGATCAATATATTCCATCAAATACAAAATTTCTTGAGATCTTATAAGATATAATTATTTTACCTAAAAATTTTACTCTTATCCCTTAATGTTTGTGTGTGTGTATCATTTATTCTTAGTTATTTATTTTATAAGTGTTGAATTATTTATGATCAAAATCCTTAAATAAATTATGATATTTATATCAAAATCTACATGATTTTTTTCTTAAATTTTTTAATACAACAATTTAATATTATCTATTTTATTAATTATTATAATTTTAATATGATAAAGATTCTTTGTCATTTCTATTCTAGTTTTCTTAATTTTTTACATTAACATTTGATATTATATTAGTAAGTATTCTATAGATATTTAGGTTATTTTAACCGTGGTTTTTTTCAGCCAGTTTGATTGTGAATTAATATATATTGTTGTTTTTCATTTGTAAAAATGCATAAAAAATTTTTTATTATTGATTATTTCATTAATTATTTCTAATAAGACTAAATTAAAGTTGAAAATTTTTAAAAATATGTTTTATTTATGGTATAGGAGATATTATCCGTGCGAAATATTCCCAATGAACAATATGTTGGAAATGGGAATGTTTGGTTTTTATATTTATAACTTAAAAGAAATTTTTCTTAGTTGTGAAAACATTATTTGTTTATTAAAGAAAATTTTTTTATATAATAATTTTCTTAATAAATTAATAAATATTCGTTTTTATATCTTATATAATATTTTTTCACATTTATATTAATATGTTCGAGAAACTCTTAAATAATCGTTTACCACATTATTTCACTTATAAAATTATTCAAACTATTTTAAGATCTTTGTATGTTTTACTATTTGGAATGTAAAATTTTCGAGCGAATTATGTCACAATTGGAAAAAAAGAGAATATTGTTTCATTGAAATGGAAATTTAAAAGCAGAAAAGAGATTTATTAATTGTTTTAGGGTGTCTTAAATTTGACGTTTTTTAATGGAAATTTAATATTGTTTTTGATATACCAATTTTCATTTTTAAAAATTGGTTTAATATAAAAATTTTTTTCTAAAAACGCTTTTTCTTAAATTTTCACATTAACAAAGTTTAGAACTCTTAAAAGTACGATTTCCTAAATTTCCAACATTTGAAATTATTTGGTAATTCTTAAAATTGAGTTTTTAACGTATTTCAGCTTTCGAAAAAATAATGATTTCATTGAAATGCAATTTCAAAAGAAGAAAAAGTGCTTGTTTATTAATATTTTTCAGATGATCTTTAAAATATATAAAAATTTGTTAAAATGAACATTTAACATTTCGTTTTTATATATCCAAAAATTTCATCAGTTGTTAAATCCTGTTTTATCAAAAACAACTTTATCTTTAAAATTAGGCTCGTTGCGTTAATCTAAACAAATTACAAATTTAGCACTCTTAAAGTACGATTTTTCCTAAGTTTCAACATTTTTGAAATTATTTGGTTTAATCTTAACATGAGTTTTTAGGACGGTATTTTCAAGCATTGCTGAAAACATAATGTGTTGGTCATTGACGGAAATGCAATTTCAAAGAAGCAGAAAAGAAAATTTATTAATTTGTTTTTAGTGTTTGTAACTTTTTATTATTCTAATTGAAATTTCAAATATTTGTTTTTAAATACCAAAATATCTTCATTAGTTGTGAAAAACCTGTTTTAATAAAAAATTTAACTTCTAAAATTACGGTTTTTCTTAATTCACATTACAAATTTAGAACTCTAAGAAGTACGATTTTCCTAATTTCAACATTTCAAATTATTTTGTTAATCTTAATAATTGAGTTTTTAACGGTATTGTTCAGCATTTGAAAAGAATAATGTGTTTCTTGAAATGCAAACTTTCAAAAAGCTGAAAAAAGTGAATTCTAATAGTTTGTTAGGTGTCCTACCATTGACGTTCTTTTAATAAATATTTCATATTTGTTTTTATAACCAAATATTTCATTCGTAATAATAACCTTTTTTAATAAAAAAATTAAATTCAAAATTTCGCTTTTTCTTAATTTTCCATTCAAATTTAGAACTTTTATAAATCGTACATTTTTCCTTAATTTCACATGATTGAAATTATATTTAAATCTTAAAAATTGAGTTTTAAGCGGTATTTTCAGCATTTTTGAAAAAATAATGTGTTTCATTGAAATGCAATTTCAAAAAGCAGAAAAGAGAATTTATTAATTTGTTTTAGGTGTCTTAAATTGACGTTATTTAATGAAATTTCAATATTTGTTTTTTATATACCAAATACTTAATTATTAGTTTTGAAAACCTTATTTATATAAAAAAATTAACTTCTAAATTACGCTTTTTCTAATTTCAACATTACAATTTAAA
>JABUQX010063092.1:0-2500 GCA_015478945.1 Trachelipus rathkii
AAAAAGAGAGATTTCCTGAGAGCCACATCAAAAAAAATATTAAATGGTTATTATCTTCATTCATTGATTTTTTTATTATTTCTAGCAAGCATACTAAATTGTAGAAAAAAATGAAATATAGAAAATTCATAAATTTTATTACGTAAGTGAAAATAGTCAAAAATGAGAAACCCTTGAGGAGCCGCTGCCCTCCCCCCCCCCCCCCCCCCCCAAACCACAACACTACTCATGGATTTTTAAATCTGAATCTAGAAAATGACTTATAATTAGTTCATCTTTATATAATTTTTCTCTAAGAAAATTGGATGCAAAAAAAAATCTTGAGGGCGTCGTATAAGTATGGATTGAATACAGTTAGAAAGAAATTTATTATGTAGCTTTCATCTCCAAGCTTTTTAAGGCCTTTTCATCTCCGTGGGCGGTCGATGTAAGAAGGAAATATGGAATGCGGATTTCACTAAATCTAATTGAGTAGAAGGAGAGGTATGACATCATAGGTAGGTACTGGAACATGGAATATCACCCACATGGTAATTTCAAAGAATAAAGAAAAACGAGAGGATTGTTTATATATTGGAGTTTTGAATACTTTTTGGTCGTGCGATAGGTGGACAAAAGAGACTAAGAAAAGTGAAAATTTGAACACTGTAAATCAAACTCAAAGATTTAAAGCCATATTAGTTTATAACACTCACAAATGGCTCGCTTTACTGAGCATACCATGTCATCCTAGTCAACCATCTTTATGAAAACTGAGGATAGATGATAGTAAGTGAAGAGGAAGAGTGTAGGATTTGCCTTTGAATATTAAAATCAAGCTCTGTGTTTATGAGTAAAGCATTTAACTTATAGAGATGATAGAAGTGTCGCAACAAAATGAAAGTTTAATAGAGACGGAATGTTGTAGAAATTACTGAAGGAAGAGGAGCGTGCTACCAGAAAAAGTGGGAAAGTTCAGTTGCCGACAAAACCCTAATTACAAGAGTTGTTCAGCTCCCAGACTGATGATTGTGAAGGAGTTAATTTAGGTAAACTTTGAGTTTATTACAGAACTCACTCTATCAAAAGAAATAAATGGTTGTATTTTGATAAAAAAAGTTTAAACAAATTATCTATATGGTTTTAATGGCTTCTGAGCAAATTAATTCTTATGATAGATAAATAAAAGAAAATTTTCTTGAACTACAGTTCTGGTGGTATTTTCATAAGTTGTCCTTTCACAAAAACTTTTATTAAATTGTTATCAAATTTTAATTAATAGAAGTTTAATGCTGAATCTGGGGACTTTTGAATTAAATAACTGAATTAATAGTGATTTTTCCACGAACAATATATTTCTGATATTTCTTTTGAATCGACAGTTTTCCTGCTAAAAATGTACCATCTACTGTTCCCAACTCCTAATGCATTTCTCTTTGCAAATTATGGGTGGCAACATCTGGTTTTATTTTCAGAAAGTATGAGCATTATATTCAATTAATCTGGAATAGAGTTTGGGTTAGAAAAGGAAAGGATGAGTTGCGAGTAAAGATTAGTCATAGGAAAACTTATACGACTTAAAAGTTCAGAAGGAAGGGCAGTGTTCATTTTTTTTACAGAGCCCTAATCAATGAGGGGTGTTATTATTATTAATTATCATCATCTATTCGCTATCACTAAGAACTACATTAATCTTGACTATGCCAGCTAAGAATCATACGGTACACTCAATAAACTATCATAGTTAAACAATTCTGTTCAAATATGTAATTTAGCTTCAAGTCTCGTAAGCCTCGTTTCGGTATTTTCCTCAGAAAGTATTCTAATCTTTGACAAACAATATATCGGTCTGATCGTTGAATCCTACATCAATAATGATGAATCCTTGTTTTAGCTACATGGCTTAAAATGTCTTTGCCAGAGATTCCCTTATTTTCTTTTTCTTTATTTTTACTATTCGGCAAATATAAAATAATAAAAAGGAGTACCGATGAAAACGAAATTGCGCACATTAAAAAAGCTGAGAGAGTCACTGAGAGTGGGAGACCAACCAGTGTAAGGAGAAAAACCTAGACTAACCTATTGTAGAGTAGAAGCTATGAGTGACAACATCCGTTAGGTAATTGGATGTTCCGATAAAAAGGCTACCAAAATTGACTATATCAGTAATAAAACAATTGGTGTTGCAAAGTTCTGAAGAGAACAAAGAAAAGCAATCTGGAAGATATTTTCTAGTGAGAACATAATATAATTCCAATAATAATGAAGGTTTGATTGTGTGGATCCAAGGAAGTAGTTGAGAGAACGAAATGTGTTGAGTAGATGGATTAAATGATGAATACTTAAGGTACTGAAGAATTATTCATGATTTTAGTGTCCAAATATTAAAGGTACAGAAGCCCTCAGATCTTAGTTTTCTTCAAACCTATTCATCATAATTGCATTATCTTTTATCGTTTGAAGTTTGAATGGTTCCAAGGGAAAAAATACTTGGGAAGTGGGCGGTCAATTCGGTTTAGGA
>JABUQX010063092.1:5000-15000 GCA_015478945.1 Trachelipus rathkii
AATAGTAACAACATTTAATATCTATAACTTTTCCAAATTATTAAAAGACATAAACCACCACTAAATATTTTAAACTTAATTTCGTGGATTGTGGATGCATTTTAATTATTTTTTCCTGGCCTAACGGAGGCAAACGCACTAACCGCCAGTCATTACAATCAGGCTATTTCAGGAGGACATCCATTTGAGTACAAATTTCTACAATTCGAATCTAGTAGCTGTATCAACAATGAACTGGCCAATTTGAATGCTCCTTATCTGAAAATCATTATTAGATGGTGGTTTAGTCTTCTAGTTTTCTTTCCTGATTAGCTAATAATTCGCCTATTTCTTTCAACAAATCTCTCGAATTTATTGGCAATAAGCGTTACAAAATGGTCATGATGGTTCTTCTGCTTGCGCTTTTTTAAGATGCAGAAATAATCTATCATTCTGTGAAAACCGAGTTAGTATTTAAGGCGATTTAGATTCAAACAATCTTACTGTTTCTGTTGGATTCCTGGTAAGTCCTTCATCCTCTTTGTTAAAGATTCTCAAACAGCTTCTTTCGTCGCTAAATAAAAAGGGTCAAATAACTAAGGAAATAATTTCTCTCTAGATTTGCAACTCAGGCAAAATAGGTTGATCTGAAGTAAAGTATTTGAGAGTCACTGAGAATTTGGGATATTTAAATTGCATTTCAGTAAATCATAGAAAAATGAAGATCAGTAAGCCGGCGCATATCTGCAAATTATATATATTAATATATATACTATATTATATATAATATATATTATATATATATTAGTATATATATATATATATATATAATATATATTATATATATATATATATATTATATTATATATATATATATTATATATATATATATATAATTATATTATCATATATATATATATATATATTATTATAGTATTTATATTATATATATTAAAATGAGTATAATAATATATATATATAATATATATATATATATCATATATAGTATTATATAATATATGATATATATTATATATATATATATTATTATATATTTATATATTATTATATATATATATATATAGGAATTTAATAAGTGGTTGACTCCGTTAATATAAGGTTAGGTTTTTGGTTAAGTTTGGTTAGGTAGGTAGGTTAGGTTAGGTTAAGTTAGGTAGGTTAGGTTAGGTTTTACTCAAAAATTTAATGTATTTACCCTAAAACATAATTAAAATAACGATACATTAATTAATTATTGATTTTCGCTCCTGGAGTCAACCACTACTAAATAGCCATATTATATATAATAATATCTATAATATATAATATATATATATATATATTATATATATTATATATATATATATATATATATATATATATATATATATATATATATATATATATTATACATATAGTATATATATAATATATAATATATATATATATATATATAATATATATATATATATATATATATAGTATATATAGTATATATATATATATATATAGTATATATATATATTTATATTTCCATATATATATATAACATATATATATATAAAAAAAATAAAACTAAATATTAAATATTTTAAATTAAAAAATATAATGATATATTATATATATATATTAAAATATAATATATATATATATATATATATATATATATTATAATATATATAAGTATATATAATATATAATTATATAATATATATATAATATATATATATATATATATAATATATATATGATATATTATATATATATAATATATATATATATATATATATATAACACATTCGTTTTTGCAGTCATTAAGAAATTTTAAATTATTTTTTAGTAGATTTGCTGTTGTTAATGAATCTACATACCTGTAAAACACTTTTTTTGTAGTATAGTTTTGTTGTAAAAAGATTAAAGCCTCTTGGTTGGTATCAGGGTACATAATTATTGATAAACTTCTGCAATGCACGCAGTGAATATATGTATTGATAATTTAATCCCCTTGAGGCGACACAAAACCAAAAAAATTCTTCAAGGAATGATTTTTAATACACTGTTTATTTACATTAAATTTGTTATCAACAAGTTAATATTAAATTAAAAGGAAATAGCTAAGATTTAGTTCTAGCTTTCGCATCCGTTGGCGGTATGCATCCTCAGGAACTGATGTGAATGATTGAAGAAGGATCCAAATTTAACTCTCTTTTTTGTTGGCAACCTGGTGTAGTAGTTAAATAAGTTTCAAAATACTGAGATTAAATAGACTTCAGGATTTTGTTGAGTTTGGTCGAATTTTTTATATAGAAATTAGTGACATTATCTATTGATGGATTGCCTGCTTGATTATTGAAATTCTTGGAGTTTTTTATTAAGAATGATTCAGTTAGCTTTCTGTTTTTAGTATTTTGAATAGGTGCTATTAATCTGTTGGACGGAAGATCGATTAAATGATTTTTTGATCTTCTATGTGCAGTCAAAGATGAACCAATTTTATCCATTCGTAGGTCATAAGAATGCTGATCTAATCTAATATCTAAGTTGTTAGTTTCGCCTATATAGCAACTTCCGCAATCTTTACATGGGATAGTGTATATACCAGATTTGAGATTCGTATGATTATTTTTAGGTTTAAGGGTATGCTTTAGTGTTAGTAAGTTAGATTTTGTAGTTTTAATATCGGGAGGTATATATTTTTTTATTTGTTGTGTGTTTAAATTGGGAATTGGTAATATGTTTTTAAAGTTATTATTATTTTGTTCTGAATTTAAGTATCTATTTTTGGCTAGTTTTAGTGCTTTATAAATTACGGATTGAGGATAGTTGAGTTTTTTAAAAATATTGATAATTAAATTTTTTTCTTTATCTAAGTATGTAGGATCACAGTTTCTCATGGCTCTTAAGAACAAATTTGAAAGCACTGCTGTTTTTGTGGATATTTCATGAAACGAAAACCAATGTATATAGGAATCTGATGCGGTGGGTTTTCGGAATATCTGATATGAAGGAGGATTATTGTTGGACCATGTAATTAGTAAATCTAAAAAGGGAATAGCGTTATCTTTTGAATATTCTATTGTAAATTTTATATTATGATGTATATTATTAATGTAATTAAATATATTATTTATGTTTGTGTTTTTTGGTATAAAAGCCAGAACATCATCCACATAACGGTACCAAACTATTGAATGAAATAAGGGGTTGGTGAATAAAATATATTTTTCAAATAACTCCATATATATGTTGCTGATAGTGGGGGATAAAGGAGAGCCCATGCTAAGTCCGGATATCTGTTTATAATATTTATCTTGAAATTTGAAATAAGCGTGTTCTAAGGTAAGAAGTATAAGGGACTTGATGAGGGTGAAAGGTATGGAGAAAGTAATATTGTTTGAATTTATATGATTTTCTAATAGGTTCATGGTTGTGTTTATTGGTACATTGGTGAATAATGAAACAACGTCAAAGCTAACTATGTTATAATTGGAAAAAGTTAAGGTATTTGTTTTTTGTATGAGGTGTTGAGAATTTTTGATGTGTGATGTGGAGATGTTTCCTATTAGAGGGGTGAGTTCATCTGATAACCATTTGGCAAGTTTATATGTAATGTTATTGATATTAGATATTATTGGACGTAATGGAGTATTGTCTTTATGTATTTTGGGGATGGCGTAAAACTGTGATAGGGTTGGTAAATAAGCATTAAATTTTATTATGAGGTCTTCGTTGTTGGGTAGAATTTTGGTTAAAGATTTATTGAAGGACTGTTGTGAATTTTTTAAAGGATTGTTCATGATTTCGGTGTAAATGGAATGGTCGTTAAGTAATTGAAGATATGATGGTGTGTTTTGAAAGATGATAGTGGAGGTGCTACTAGTTACATTTGATTTTGATTAACTATTTTTTATAGCCGGTGTGTGTCGAGGTCTGGGTGTAAGAGGTCGGAGTAGTGTGTGGGTTTTTTTGAAGTTGTGAGAAAGTCATGATGGAGTAACATTAGGGCTAGTTGCTATAATCTGATGAATGTATGTTGGCGAGTCGTTATGGTTGAAGTTGGTTAACGGATGCGAAATGTCTCATACTGGATGGGCGGTAAGGTTAGTAACTTAAATTCGGTATGGGCTATTGTCTTTTAATGTATCTTAATGTACATAGTAACTGGGTGGGGGTCGCTGTTGTTGATGATGCGTATGGTGAGAAAAGTTTAATGGTAAGAGGAACATCTAGTTGGTATTGGGAGATAAGTCATTTGCGCTTGAGAATTTGTGTTGGTTTTGGGTCGCTGGTGGAAGTGCGATTATATATGTGGTTAGTCTAGTGAGCATTTGTTGTTGATAGTGCATGCTGTGCGTGCTAGTGTGCGAAGTTCTATGTCTGAATTTAGAGGTGTGTTTGGTTGATTGTTATTGCGGTATAGTGTGCTGGGGAACGAGACCAAGGTGAGTTTATAAAATCTTTTGTACAACAAAACTATAACTGCAAAAAAAGTGTTTTATAGTATGGTAGATTTATTTACAACAGCAAATCTACTAAAAAATAATTTAAAATTTCTTAATGACTGCAAAAACGAATGTGTGATCCCGAAAAGTTTAATTCCCAGATTTATTTACTTGGATAAACATTCTCCATTTCCCAATATCTTCCATGATATATTACAAAACCAAATCCAGGGCTTGAAAGTCGATTTGAAAAATAAATTTAGAATAAATTACCTGCATTTCAAACAATTTCAACAAATTTATTACGATTTACATAGAGATTTACAAATGTTTACCATATTAATAGATCATGCCCATAGCATCATGAAAAGGAAGACCAAACTGAGAAATGACCTACATGAGAATAAACTTAACGCTTTGTTTAAGAATAGTCCTTGGTCTAAAAATGCTGATCAGAATATAGTTATAAACCAATCAAACTACCGTTTGTCAGATATAGAAATGACTCTACTAGGATATGGCTTAAATTTTGCCTTGAACAATCGGGATCCATGGCTACCAATGCTCAATAATTTTAATCAGTGGAAAGCAAGAAATCAAGACGGACACAACAACAATGACATACTACTAGGTATTCTTCTTAAACTTCAACTGGACTCGCAATATTATATTTACTACCCTAGAAGATTTCATCAGGCACTTTCTAAACTTCAAAAAAACCCAAATATCACGATTTCCCGATCTGACAAAGGTAAAAAAATAGTTATTATGAATAGTGTTGAATATTTAAACAAATCATTTCAATTACTTAACGACCATTCCATTTACACCGAAATCATGAACAATCCTTTAAAAAATTCACAACAGTCCTTCAATAAATCTTTAACCAATATTCTACCCAACAACGAAGACCTCATAATAAAATTTAATGCTTATTTACCAACCCTATCACAGTTTTACGCCATCCCAAAAATACATAAAGACAATACTCCTTTACGTCCAATAATATCTAATATCAATAACATTACATATAAACTTGCCAAATGGTTATCAGATGAACTCACCCCTCTAATAGGAAACATCTCCACATCACACATCAAAAATTCTCAACACCTCATACAAAAAACAAATACCTTAACTTTTTCCAATTATAACATAGTTAGCTTTGACGTTGTTTCATTATTCACCAATGTACCAATAAACACAACCATGAACCTATTAGAAAATCATATAAATTCAAACAATATTACTTTCTCTATACCTTTCACCCTCATCAAGTCCCTTATACTTCTTACCTTAGAACACGCTTATTTCAAATTTCAAGATAAATATTATAAACAGATATCCGGACTTAGCATGGGCTCTCCTTTATCCCCCACTATCAGCAACATATATATGGAGTTATTTGAAAAATATATTTTATTCACCAACCCCTTATTTCATTCAATAGTTTGGTACCGTTATGTGGATGATGTTCTGGCTTTTATACCAAAAAACACAAACATAAATAGTATATTTAATTACATTAATAATATACATCACAATATAAAATTTACAATAGAATATTCAAAAGATAACACTATTCCCTTTTTAGATTTACTAATTACATGGTCCAACAATAATCCTCCTTCATATCAGATATTCCGAAAACCCACCGCATCAGATTCCTATATACATTGGTTTTCGTTTCATGAAATATCCACAAAAATAGCAGTACTTTCAAATTTGTTCTTGAGAGCCATGAGAAACTGTGACCCTACATACTTAGATAAGGAAAAAAATTTCATTATCAATATTTTTAAAAAACTTAACTATCCTCAATCCGTAATTTATAAAGCACTAAAACTAGCCAAAAATAGATACTTAAAATTCTTGAACAAAAAATAATAATAACTTTAAACAACATATTTACCAATTCCCAAGTTAAACACAACAACAAATAAAAAAAATATATACTCCCGATATTAAAACTAACGAAAATCCTAACTTACTAACACTTAAAGCATAGCCACTTAAAACCTATACAAAATAATCATACGAATCTCCAAATTTCTGCGTATATTAGCACGTTCCATGTAAAAGATATGCGGAAGTTGGGCGTTATATAGGCCGAAACAAGATGGAGAGGGCGGGTGTAGGGATGGATTAGAATAGTGATCAGGGCGGGATTGCGTCGGGATGGAACCTACCTCAGGGAAAAATGGGTAAAATTAGTTTCATCTTTGACCTGCACATAGAACGATCAAAAAATCAATTTTCATCGATCTTTTCGGTCGGGCGAGGAAGAAAGGAAATTAATAGCACTATTCAAAATTACTAAAAACACGGAGAACAGGGGAAGGCTGAAATCATTTCTTAATATAAAAAAACTCCAAGAAATTCAATAATCATAGCAGGCCCCCAATCCATCAATAGATAAAATGTTACTCTAATTAGTATATTTTAAAGAAGGAGAGTATTCTGACGCAAGCCAACAAAATCCGTGGTGAAGGAAAAGTCTTGATGGGTGTGGGAGAGCTCAGTAGTATGGTTGTGTTGAAGAGGCGCTTATGTTTTTAACTGGCGTACAGCCCAGTTGGCCAGGAACAGCTGCGAAGAGAGAGAGAGTGGTGTAATGTGTGTTCCTTCTTCAATGGGCGGGAGGTGTGGGCAGGATGCGATCGTCCTGAGGGATGGGCATACGTGACGCCAACGGTGAAGTCGATGCAGGGCGGAGAGCTAGAAGCTAAAGCTTGTGGTGAAGGGTGGAGTGTGTCTCTTTTCTTTAATAAATATATTTTAAATGTAGTGAGGTGGGATATACCAAAATTATTCGAAGGGTGAGGTGAAAATACGTGTATGTGGTGTGAGAAATCATTCGCTGATGAGTGAACTATTTTGTTTTGTGTGTCGCCTCAAGGGATTAAATATATCAATCAATATCTATTATAATATAGTTATATTTATATAATTATATATATATATATATATTAGGGTAGTATGTTAGTGTACGTGGGGGTATTATAAGTGGGATATGATAATGAGATGGGAGGTGATTCATATATATATAAACCTGAGGAGAAAGGAGAAATAAAAATAGGCAAGAATCAAAAAAAAATATAAAAGATACGCCAGAATATAAATGAGATAAGTAATGAAACTAAAATCGAGAGAGAAGAAATTCGAAGAAGTGAAAAATAAAAGAAATGTGGATTAGAAAAAAATAAGCGTTGTGAGAGAGAGAGAGAAGAGAGAGAGAGAGCAAGAGAGAGAGAGAGAGAATGAAGAGAGAGAGAAGAGAGAGGAGAGAGGAGAGAGAGAGAGAGAAGAGAGAGAGATGAAGAGATAGAGAGAAGAGAGACGATACGACATATCAAATAGATAATAGAAGAGAGGCACAAAAAATAAAGAAGATACAAGAGGAACAGAAAACGAGAGAAAGAAAGCGAAGAAGAAAAATATGATTGAGGGAGAGAAAGAGAGAGAAAGAGAGAGAGAGAGAGAAAGAGAGAGAGAGAGAGAGAGAGAGAGGAGAGAGAGAGAGAGAGAGAGAGAGAGGAGAGAGAGAGAGAGAGAGATCAGATAAAATTAATCTGAAAGGTAAAGATAAAAAAAATATAGTGAATAAGGATAAAAATAAAGATAATAAATAAAGATTAAGAAATAAACATAAAAGAATAAAGATAAAGGAATAAAGAGATGCAAAAAAAAGGAAAAAAGAATGAAGATGATGAGTAAAGATAAGGGATTAAGATGAAGAAATAAATATGAGTTAAGTTAAAAATCAAAGAAAAATTAAAATATGAGGAAGACTGAAAGAAAATAGAGAAGGAGATAGAGAGACTCTTTAAAAATGAGAAAAAGAGAGAGAGAGAAGAGAGAAGAAAGAAGAAGGGAAAGAAGGATAAAGAGAAGTTGATAAGAGACTCTTGTAAAGTGATTAGAAAGGAGAGAAGGAGATAGAGAAGCCTTTAGAAGTAAGAAATAGATAGAGAAGGAGATAAAGAAAATCATGAAAATAAAGTACTTGGCGTTCAAGTATCAAGAGAAAAGCTGAGTTAGATTACAAAACGAGTTGAGCATTTCAAAGCAGAGAAACAAAATGTTTAAGAAATAAATAGAAAATGACATTTTCTTAGTGTTTAAAATCAGTAATAATAATAATAATAATAATAATAATAATAATAATAATTAATAATAATAATAATAAATGAATAATAATTAATAATAATAATAATAATGAATAATAATCAATAATAATAATAATAATAATTACATAATAATAATCATCGAATAAAAATAATAATAAAATAATTAATAATAATAATAATAATAATAATAATAATAATAATAATAATAATAATAATAATAATAATAATAATAATAATAATAATAATAATAATAATAATAATAATATAATAATCATTATTATTATTATTAATAATAAAATAAAACTCAGCGATTTGTAAAATTTTGCTAGTATTCATTATTTATTACTTATTATATTTATTTGTTATTTATTATTATTATTATTATTATTATTACTACTATTTTTATAATTAATATTAATTATTATTATTATTATTTTATTATTATTATTATTATTATTATTATTATTATTATTATTATTATTATTATTATTATTTTATATCATTATCTTGTTATTATTAATTATTAATTATTATTATTATTTTTATTCATTATTATTATTATGTTATATTATTTTATTCATTATTATTATTTATTATTATATTATTATTATGTCATGTTATTTATTATTATGATTTTATTATTATTATTATTTTATTATTATATTATTCATTATCATTATCATTATATATTATTATTATTATTATTATTATATTATTATTATTATTATTATTATTATTATTATTAATTATTATTATTTTATTAATTATTATTATTATTATTATTATTATTAGTTATTATTATTATTATTATACTATTGTTTATTATTATTATTTAATTATATTATTATAATATTATTATATTATTATTATATTATTATTATTATTATTATCTTATTTATTATATTATCCATTATTATTTATTCATTATTATTTATTATTATTATATTATTATTATTATTATTATTATTATTATTATTTATTATTATTATTATTATTATCTATTATTATTATATGTATTATTATTATTATTATTATATTATTATTATTATTATATTTTTGATTATTTTATACTATTCATTATTATAATTATTATCATTATTATTATTAATATTATTATTATTTTATTATTATTTATTATTATTAGTTATTATTATTTATTATTATTATTATTATTATTATGATTATAATTATTATTATTATATTATTATTATTATTATATTATTATAGGAAGTAGATACTCTACGTAGAAACTTGTCTATATTATTTTCTATAATATTATTCTTACATTATTATTATTATTATTATTATTTATTATTTATTATATTTATTATTATTTGGTTGCTTAATATTATGTATTCTAATAGCATTAAAATTAGTTTTGAGATTGCATTAGGCCCAATCCTTGGATCCAATTATTTAAATTTAATTATACTTATATTTTTTGTGAGC
>JABUQX010063093.1:0-22500 GCA_015478945.1 Trachelipus rathkii
ATATATATATAATATAATAAGTAATTTATAGAATAACATCCAATATATTTATTATATATATATATATATTATATATTTCATTAAAGTCGTTTTCAAAACAAAAGAAATACAATTATGTCTTAAAAGTTGTAAAAAAATATATTATAGAGTAGCTGTAGAAAATATTTATAAGTCTTTCAAGAGAGTCAGGTGAAATAAAATCGGAGTCAATAATGTAAGTCTTGTAAGAACGAAAATAAATAGAATCTAGAGTCTAAGAAGTGAGCTGAGAGAGTGAGGTTGTGTTCCAAATGAGCTCCATTGAAAGTCGATCACAGCAGTTCAGAGTGATGATTCACTCATTGTGATTCCTACTTGTTAGCACAAGTGCATTTTATTTATATTTACTGTGTTTCAAGATAACATATTATTTAAGAAGTTCTTATTCTCAAATGCCTCTACGTATATTTAATCTAGCAAGTGATTAAATAATATTTATTTCCATTTATATTTCTATTTCATCGCACACAGAAAAGTGTAGCTTTTTAACCATTTATAAACTGTGCATTCCAAGAAAGTGAATACTTCTGTGCTAATTTATTTATATAATCCTTCAACGTGATGAACTATTTATGTTGAATCTGTTATATGAAGTATTATTAAATGTTATTAAAATACTTAATTCTCTTATTGTAATTTGCATCGAAGAACCCCATCTCCAGAACCTCTGGTATTGTCGTTCATGAATTATCTCTCTCTCTCTCTCTCTCTCTCCGTCAAATGCTCACGTATGTAAAGTATTTAAGAATCTCTCTCTCTCTCTTGTACAGATTCACAAGTCTCTCTCTTATTCATATCCAACTATTTTGTAATTATTATTCAAGATAATATTAAGAAGATTGAAATATTGTAATATATTTATGTCTACATTCTAAGATTATGACATTGATTTATTTTGATGAATATTTAATTTATGAGGATAGTTGAAACTACATTTCAAGAATATTTTTATTAAAAGGAATCTCGATTTATGCATATATGAATATAGTAAAAGTTGAATAAAAGCATAGTCTCATTTGTACCTACATTATTCTTCTTTACCATTTATTGAAATTTGTTTGACCATCTTGATTGTAAGTATCATCAATGTGAGTCCTACTGTATTCTTCAAGGTCGAGCTCTGATGTCTCCATATTGGCTCAACACGGTATAATATCCAAAGAAGCCCTGTAATTGAAAGATGAAACAGGGCGTAAAGAAGTTGGCGACCGTGACAGGACTCTTTGTAAACAAGTGGCGAACGTGACCTAGGATTAAAGTAGTGGCGTTCGTGACACAGAATTCTCTTTTTAAGAAGTGCCTACAGTGGCAGAGAACTCTTCTAAAAATTCTTCTTCTATGATTGATTCTTTGGCGACCGTCTTTATATGAAGAAAAAAAAAATCAGATTCCTGCTTAGAAAATTTAATTTCTCCTGCTTCTCCATTGAGTACTTCAAGATCCATCTTAGCATCGATTCTCTCCTTCATGAATCCTGTATTTCTCCAGAAAAGTAGATGTCTTCCGGAAGAAAATTAATCGGTGTTTTTAATAACTGTAATTGCGTAAGGACAGGTATTTCAGTATCTGGTAAAAACTGTGAGTTAAAAATATATTTATTTTGTTCTTTGATAAAATATTTTCTATTATATTTTCTAATAAAATATATGAATCTTTTATATGAGTGCAAAAACACTCCAATAGTAAATAATATACATACAGAATTTGTGCTTGTTTTTCATTGGCTCCGGCACCATGGACATTGATGATGTAATCATTCTGTGCTAAGTAGCCCCGAACTTTCTGTTGAAACAGAATATCTTATTTCATTAATTATTTAAGTTTCAATATTCTTTAAAAATATTAAAGCAAATACTAGTTCAATTAAATATATTTATAAATATAAGTATATATCTATTTCTGTAAATCTATTTGTTTATGTAGAAATTGGTGAAATAACAGTTGAGCATTTTGTTATTATTTTAGTATATATTTTTTTTATTTTCTTCATGTCCAAATAAGGAAATATTTAGGGTCCAATGTGTGTTCAGTATAACGTGATTGTAAGTTATAACTAAAGAAGCTCTTAAATCTTATGATATGAGTGGACAGAGTACTATAACAGGGTTTATTGGGTTCAAAACCAGATTTTACTGCTTTTCACTTCCGCTTTGAGTAACATTTGTTTTTATAACAGTAAATGAAGCATTCTTTCTTAAAGTATTTTTATTATTGTACTTTGCTGTTTTAATTGGTTAAAAAATAGTTTTGTATAATATTTTTCAAAATATTTTTTTTTCTTATAAATATATATATAATATATATAACATTATTTATATATATATATGTAGTATAAAAGTCAGATATTTATATACTAGTGTATAATATGATGATGTAGAAGAAGGATATAATATAGCTCACAGTTATAATATGATATTGTACTTATACTAATTATTTTCTATACTTTAGAATTATATAAAGCAATTATCTTAAAATTATTATAAAACGTTATGCCTACGCTGGGGAAAACATAAGAAGTAGGATGTAGAGCACCTTGTACTCTGATAATCCACTAGAAAAAAAAGTGATGTTTCCTTAACCCAAAGGCGAAGTAAATAAGAATTATGTATAAAAGGAATTTTATTCTTTCATGAATGTTGATTCGATATCTTCGTGGGAAATTCTGATGAAAACTATACAGTGGCAAGGGTTGTGTACATACGGATACACGGAAAGTAAATTATATGACAAGTACAAAATGTTTTTTTGCATACAAAAAATTTTGCGTAAAAAATTCTTCTAATCTATTTTTCTCCTCTGGAACTATGACTATGTGTGAGAAGAAATTAAAAAATGTTCCTGGCTTGTAATATAAGAGAGAACCTAAAGTGATAGACCACTCCCTAATCCTTTAAACACTTGCTAGAGACCTAATACGAACGCTCTAAAAAAAGGCTGGTAATCTGATTCTGAGTGCCCTGAGAGTAACAAGCCAGAGCTTAAACCAAGGTTATTTGCTAGGATTGCTAGTGTGTACAGCCATCTGTTTAAAATTCTCTCTCCTCCCAAAGAAAAAGTGAATATGGGTCGGGGGTAAATCTCCAAGTAAAACTATATATATATGATATATACAGTATTAGTATAACGCCTCTACTAATTAGCCATGAGTAAGAATAATGTATAACTCTATATATATAGTTATACTACGTACGCTTGCAAACACTCCAGATATATATATATAAACCTATATATCTTCATACACACACACATTAAATAGTACATTCCATGGGATAAATACATATATAAATGTATATATATATATAATATATAATTTATTTTTTTATATTTCCATTTAAATGATTTAAGCATTCTTTTCTATGTGATATTAACATATATCTTGTGTTTTAGATCATTTTGTGCGAAAAATTTCCAATTCTTCCTCAAGACAGCAATCGTCCACAATTTCATAAAGTTTCAGAATTATCGTCAAACTTAAGAATATCATTCACCTCCCAGGAAGGAGGGTAAAGTTATACAGGGAAATTTTTTACTAAATATAATTTGTTTATATTTCTCTTTAATATATTTTCTATATTTAATCCATTATTTTTTTTTAATTTTTTTTTTTGCTCTTAAATTTAAAATTTTAATTATTGAGGCTAATGTCCTCCGTTTATATATGTCAATACTATATCCACGTTCTCCATCGAAGCAGTTGTCAAGAAAAGTACAGCCGGAGTAAGTTTATTAATCTCTAATATAGTATATTTTCTTTTATGTAATTTTTTTTTTTTTCATGCATAAAAATTCTTTTCTTTTTATATAACAATTCATAAATGTCTTCTGATGACGAAGAAAAAATATAAATTTATCCGCTAAAGATCCCATTGAAATTTCTTCTCCTGAAGAGCAAAATCCGGGTTCCGAAACCGCTGGTCAAAATCCTTTTTCTTCTTCTGTTGTTAATAATTCTGAAACAATGTCTCGTCCTATATTAAACATTGACAGATTGACACACACGTCCAAATATTCCTATTCTAGTCGGGTATGTAGATAACGTTTGGAAAGGCCCTGATATTGGAATGTGGATTTCATCAGTAGAATTGTACTTTGAAGATGAGGGTATCACTTCGGACGTTGAAAAACTTCGTGTTTACACACGGCTCGTGAACATGAAAGAGGGGAATGTCTCCTATCTCATACAATCGACTCCTGAATTGGTTCGAGCAAATTCTTGTCTCAAAAAGTTCTTTTGAAGCTTTTAATGATTTTATGAATGTTAAATGGAACCTTAATCATTCTCTTCCAGAGTTCTTAACCAAGTCACAAAAGGCTCTACAAACGTTTCTCGATTCCTCTTCTTTTTTACATGGGGTCAAATTTTCTGACGAACAGCTTCGTCTGCTTCTCTTCTCTACTTTATATGCGAATGCAAAACCGCAATTCCAAAAAGTAATTCACGAAGAATTAAACATATCCAACTCCATTCCAAAACAAATTCAAACTTACTTAAAGAAAACCCATGTTTTAAACAGTGGGAAAATCGCCTCGTCCTCCAATAAAAATGCAACTTTGAACTACTCCATTCCAGTGTACTCGACTCAGTCTGAGAAAAATGCAGTACAACAATCCTATTCACAGGCTCATACAGCAAAAAGTAAGCCTAAATTTCCTTCTAATCATTCTCCAAATTCCCAATTCTCTGCTCCTAAAAATCAAAATGTACGTAGTGTATACTGTACTAATTGTGAAAGGCATGGACATTATACTTTTGCATGCGTGTTCCGACCTATTGTTCGATGTGTCACTCGTTCCACCCCTGTGGGTCTCAAAGAAATTGTCAAGTCACATCCTGGAATCCTTTCTCTCCTCAAGGTTTAAGCCGAGTAAAAGTCATATTTCAGTTTGAACAGGAAAAATATTCACAAAAACAATCTAGTTTTCGTCCAAATCATTCTTTTTCAAAAGGGTCAAATTCGGGTTTTAATCGAAGTCAAAACAGTTCAAAAAGGAACTGCCAGGTAAATCACTGTCAAAATTTGACAAATTCTTATTCCAAAGGTGCTAATTATTCTAATAAAGGGCAGAATATGCCATCTTATCAGTACAAACCCGCTCCACAAAACTCCGGAAACAGAAACAGTAGTAACATGTCTCCTCATTCTTTCCAATATTACGATGATAATATTGAGTCTCAAGTAAGTTTTATAGATCCGCACTATGCTCAAAACGCCAATTTTTATAATAAATCTGTGAAATATAGTTCAAATAGACATGAATTTCACTCCTATAATCCGCCTTCGAAGCACATTTCATCAAGAAATCGCACCTCCAAATTCCACCATCCGCCGCAATTTTGTTAAAATTCGTTCCAATCTGCTTCTTTTCGTAGTCCAAATTTTTGAATAGGGTCACGAGTTTCAAGCCTCGAAATGTCGAAATGTGCCCTCTAGAGGCCAGTATTGTAAATATTTTCAATAATAATCTGCCTTCTACAAGTATAAGTAAGGTGGATGAGAATCCCCTTATCGGAAAGAGCTATTTTCTTAAAGTAAAATTGACAGTCGAATATGAATTTATCTATGAATTAACTTCGTACCTCGACATCGGATCTGGCGTCTCTTTGATATGCTACCAGGTATTTGATAGATTACGTAAGTTATATCCCCTTGAGTTAAATGAAAATAACATTGTGTTAAAATCGATCTCCGGAAATGTCATTCCGAATTTAGGAAGAGTAAAACTTCAGTTATTGTTGAATAACAATTTGTTCAATATTCATTTAATCGTGGTGAATGACCAATGTACCTTCAGTGGACCAATGCTGCTAGGTACTGATGTTCTTTCATGTCTTCCTATCGTCCTTGATTTAAGGAACGAATATTTATTGATGGATGATGAAACAGGTTCAACTAAAATTCCTCTTTGTATTTATGATCCTTTGATTCACGATCCAAAAACCAGTTTCAATTCCATGCCCAACGATAAATCCTCTTCGAATATAGACGATTCCAAAGTCATATCTGCCAATTCTCCCTCCGAATTGCATCATATCAATTTCGAAAGCGAGTCTTTCATTCATGAACTTTCCATTTTCGATGACGAAAGTTATGAATTATCTTTGCCAAATACGGTAAAATTTGAAGCTTTTTCAAGCGCCATTTTGTCTGTCATTGTGAAAGCTTTTTCAAGCGCCATGTCTGCATTGTGTGGAGTATCTCACAATTGCGGGGGCCTATGTGTTACCCACGAATAACAATTTTTATTTTTTAGTGTTTCATAAAATTAAAATTTTCAATTATCTTATAAAAATCGAGTGGTTATGAGCTGATAACGGTGTTTAACGCTGTGAGTGATGAGGGTACTAGTCTCCTCTCATCAAATTTAGTAAATTTCACAGTTCGGTTCACTATTATTCTTTGACTCATGAAATAGATCTGGTCTATTATAAATCGAGAAGGGCATTTTGCTCTCTTGCTTTTAGAAGCACATGTTCCAATGTAAATGGAATAGAATCTTCTGATTATAGATTATGTTTATAGAGATATTCTTTTGTCCAAATCGAAGAAAGAGGCAGACCTAGTCGTATATGCATGAAGAGTATGAGTCTCAATGACTGAAACAAATAGTGAATACTCCATATGATCTTTAACAAGCAAATAAAGAAGTCATAGCTTTGGGGAATGACAAAGTCGATCTTTGTCCTCTAGGCGAGTTTAAGTTGGAGCTAACTCCAGACGCGCCGACGTATATTTACACTCCCAATTATCAGATGCCTCATAAGTTTCAGTCAGATATTGATGACTGGATCAACGATTGTATCCTGAAGGACTACATAGAGCCTTCAGACTCTCCTCATTCCAGTCCTCTCTTAGTTATTCCCGTGCAAGGAAGTTTGAAACCAAAGGTTATTTTAGATTTTAGAAAGCTTAATAAGTATGTTATTCCTGTGCAAACGCCTCTTCCAAACGTACAAAGTACGTTTGCCAAGCTGGGAAATTCCCAGGTCTTCTCAAGTCGATCTTATTTCAAATTATTATAGTATAGGAGGTCATTATCATCATAAACTTTTGCCAATCGGTGTTAAAAATGCTTCAAGCGTCTTTTGTAAATTAATGGAGACAGCGCTTTCACATCTTTTGGGTATTCACGCCCTCATTTATCTAAACGATATTGTATTCTCCAAGGATATTGATTCACATTATCAAAGTCTTAAACTGGTATTTGAAGCTTTGAAAAAGGCGAAGCTGAAAGTTAAATTGGAAAAGGCGAACTTTTTCAAACGTTCTCTTGTATATTTAGGTTTTCAAATTAGTTTTGATGGGCTATCCGCCAATCCAACAAAACTCTAAGCGCTCAAATCCTTTCCTGTTCCCACGGATGTTACGTCCGCTCACGCTTTCATAGGTTTTACATCCTTTTACAGAAGTTTAATTCCGTCTTTTAGTATTGTAGCTCAGCCTATAACGTCTCTGTTTCGTAAAAACGCCAAGTTTGTCTGGTCAAATGAACAACAGAAAGCTTTTGAAACACTTAAGCAGAAGCTTATTGTTGAACCTTTATTACAATTTCCAGACTTCAATAAAGAATTCCTCATTTGTACTGATGCCAGTGGTATCGGGTTAGGTGCAGTTTTAGCACAAAAAGATTCTCAAGGTAATGATCGTCCCGTCTCATTCGCCTCAAGAATGTTAAGTAAAGCTGTAAAAATTATAGTTCTATAGATCGTGAAGCTTTAGCTATCACATGGGCTTTTTCTAAGTTCCGTAATATCGTTTTTGGATATAAAATAAAGATATTTACAGATCACCAGCCCTTAGTTTCCATTTTCAAAAACAAAGATTTTTCTCAAGCTTGCCAGGTGGGCTCTCAAAGTTAACTCTTTCGATCCTGAAATTTTGTATATTGAAGGAAAGAAAAATATCTGTCCGGATTACTTGTCACGTAATCCCCCCTCTCTTGTTCCGATTAGTTCTGTTTCTAATATAGAATCTATTGTTTTAAATAAAAAGTTGTTTAATCTCACTTCTGAAGTCATTAAAAACGAACAAGAAAAATGTCTGCGGTTATCACCAATCATAAAATTCATCAAAGAAAATTGTAAAACATTCAGTTTCCCTCATGCTTATATTAAAAATATTCTGTACTATGTTACGAAAGACATGCAATATCTCATAGAAATTCCTGATTTTTTAGTTTATACTGTCTTAAATATTAGTCATTGCAGTCTAGGTTCCGGCCATATGGGTCATGTCCGAACCGAAAAGAGAATTAAAGAACGTTACATCTTTCCCAAAATGTCAAAATTAGTCTTCCAATTCTGCAAAGAATGTCCTTCTTGTCTCAAAGTTAAAGGCAATATTCTGAAAAGGGCACCCATTTTTGTACGCTTCATTTTGTCAAATATTAAATATATAAGAAACGTTCAAAACAATTATAATCCCCGTGTTTAAATATTCAGGAAGGGAAATTAGAAGTCATGCATTTCATAAATTTTACTTTTGTGCCATGCTTAATTTATATCAGCGATGCAGAGTCGTCCTAAGGAATGTGAAATTTACTAGAAAAAAGCGTCATCTGAGAGTTGGAAAAATTAAATATTTTTCTTTCTCATACTTTTATTAAATTAAGAGTTACTGCCTTAGTTTGACATGGCTAATACATATTTTTTCAGGTGAACACAGACGCTAGATTAAAGTGAAGGTTGTGGTGGGTCTGTGTGTGGTGGGTCTGCTCTTGCTTCGGCTCAGGTGCCCTTTAGCTGGCTGCGGGGGTTGGAGCTGGTGTGGACCTGCTGTTATTTTTATTTTAGCTCCGAGGAGCCGGAACTTGAGATACTGAAACGCCTAAGAGCCTGGAGCAGCGGTTCTTTTGAGTTCCGGGGCGCTCCGGAGCTCGGAGCATGAAACAAGGTCACTGGAGCCGCTTTAAAGTTCCGAAACCATCAATAATTTCATGATTGAATGTTAGAATTGTCAAAATTTTAAAATGGGATATTAGTGAAAACTAAAGTAATGTTTAACAAGAACGTTGATGAATACAATTATGTTGGACATTTTATATCTTCAAATGGAAAAACAGAAAAAGAAAATTCTTTTCTCCTCCCAAATAAAGACGAAATAAAAATAACTTAGAGTATTATGGGTTCATAAAATATCTGATATAAAATATCAGTCTTCGTGATATTTTTCCTTTTTGCGTAAAGGAAAAAAGTTTTTAAATTTTCTGTGTTACCTGCAATGAAATAACCACGAAATTTGGATCCCAGACTAGAGAACAACATGAATAAATATAGAGAAATATATGGTTAAAAAAAAAAATGAATGGGTATTGGAAGAGAAATATTGGAATAAGATCAAAAACAATTTAATATATATATATATATATATATATATACTATATCATATATATATAATATATATTATTTATTATACTAATACATTATAATATATATATCACTATATATATATTATATATAACTATATATATATATATTATTCATTATATTATTCATTATATATAATACTATATAATAAATACTAATATATAGTATAATAATATTTATAATAATATATACATAATAAGTATAATATAATATATATACTATTATATATAAAATTATATATATATATATATTAATAACATATATTAATATTTTATATTGATTTATTTATGTTTTTATTTTATTGATTATATGTTTATGGAGTGGAGTATTTTTACTTATAAGTGTTAAAAAATAATTGGGAGGAGAGGGTTATGTGGGGATATTTTTATATTGATTTTCTATTAGTTGTATTGTAACATATGTTTTTTTTTAGAATTCTTATATTTATTTGATATTTGAATTTTAATCATGCAAGAGATTTCTATCTTATGGTTAGGTTTGAATGTTCTTATCTTGTGTGTGTATGTCAAGATTTGTTGTTTTTTTGAGATTTTGATATTATTATTATTTTTTTGTATTTGTTATTTTTTATTGTCCTTTTGTTCTATGTGTCTTATTTCTTTTTACTATTTATGCGATTTTTTTATATTTAAATATCCGGATTGTTATTTATTTATTTTTTTTATTACTATAATTTTTATTTTTTTTTATGTTTATTATGTTTTTTTCATAATTATTACAATATTATTTCATGATTATATTTTTAATGGGAAGATAATTGATTATTATTATTATTATTTACAGTTTGTTATTATTATTATTATTAGTTTGATTATTTTTTAGCTTATTTATTTAATTAATTATTCTCTTTTAATTCTATATATTTATTCTTATTTTTATATATATTAATATTCTTTAGATTATTATTATTTATTCATTATTTATTTTCAAACAAACAGAACTCGAGAGCAGGCAGATTATTAATTTCCTTGAGAAACTGGACAATGGACAATTTTGTTAAGTATATTATTGTTTAGTCTGAGGTCATTATTAATCTGAAATTTTCTCGCAGAAAACTTATTTTTATGCCAATGAAAGGAATCAGAGGAAATTTAGAGAGAACACCTGAGGAGCAACATTCTCACCAAGTGTAAGTGCAGCACTTTCAGACATCTTTGCACTCCACTCGATACAGACGAATATGACAAGTCTTCTTATTAGATATTTATATTTGATAGTTGTTAATTTAAAAGCTTAGCCATTAAAAGGATCTTGGATCATTAATATAAGAGTGTTAACTATTCTGAAACCAAACCATGCAGGGAGCTGTCACGCCCCCAAACTACCCCACAGCCATAAGCGTACGCAATAACAGTGTATAGTTACTACAATGAATATAATAATAAATAATATATTATTCAATATAATTATATACATAACTTTACTCATATTAATCATCTACAAGAGCTATATAATATAAGTTTATGTCACAAGGGACTATAATAAGATAAAACCCTATGTACCTCACGTACTTATTCTCACTTTAGTTTAGGTTAGTATGATAAAATAAACTTTGACCATTAGGGTATACCATTTACTATAACTGTTGAATTTCTCATAGGGTATCTATAAGGTAGACTTACCTATGTATATATTTAAATCCTGGACATTCATGGAATATTCTAAATTATGAAATATAAAAAGTAATAATAAATATATTATATGTTATAAATAATATTTAACACTTTTATATAATATATATATCTATTTAATATATATAAATATATATATATTATTTGTACTATATATTATAGTATATAAATATCTGCAGGATATAACAATCAAATGTCCAATATGTATTCCATTATATATATATTTTCTATATATATTAATATATATAATAATTTATATAAGGCTAATAATGTACACCAATATAACCTATTTGGTCATTATTTATTCCTAAGGGTGGTAAAAAGTAAGGCCTTCCTTAATATATTCCACTTACTGCACAACTCTTCCTCAAAAAGCTCGCTAAAAATATATTCGAACTATAATTTTTTAAACTTCGTTCGATAAGACGTCCTTTTTTATCGGTATTTATCGTTATATTACGTTCAGGGTTTTTAGGTAGTATACCCTACGTGAGACCATTTGCTGTATAACAGATAATCTGATTGCACCCATAGTTATTGATAGCCAGTGGTTTTTGTTACAATGAATAAATACCGCTTAATCGTGTAACAAAAATAAATAAATTCTTTCTGTATCTTCCAGGTGTTTTTCGTAGATTACATTTAGATAATTATGGAACTTTAGTATATTGAACCTTCTTATCCTATTGAGTAAGTCTCTCTTATCTCTCTCTCATCTCTCATCTCTCTCATCTTACTATCTCTTCTCTCTCTTACTTCTCTCCTCATCTCTCTCTCTCTCTCTCTCTCTTCATCTCTCATCTTTTAGGTATATTTATACATCTAGGGTCACCGTTAAACCGGAGGCCGTGGTAAGACACAAAGTTTGAGTATGGATCTGGAACTGGTGCAGAAATTATTTTTTAGGGTTGGAATCATATATAGACGGGAATATTTTCTTTGAGGCGGAGTACCGAGAGCCTTGAGCCGGAGCCGATATAATTTAATTATTTAACATAATTATTATAAAAATTCTTTCTAGCCGAAGGTGATGAAAATATTTTTAAATTCGTGATTATAAAACCGGTTGAAACTAGAGTACATGTTAATAATATTAAAATTATGGTAAATTACGGTAAGTCCGGTACAGTCGGTTATAGCTTGAAGTCAGAGGGTCACGTACAGAAATATATAATCTTATCGATAGGTTTACTCGATATAATAATTCTCTATGACATACTATCAACTATATTTACTAATCTAGTGGAGTCTTCTCAAGAAAGGTTCTCCGGTTGGGCATTGTCATATATATAGCTTACGTAGTATACTATTCAGCTTATATATCTGATAACTCGGTCATTCTTAGTTAACTAATTCAGCTTATTCTAAGGTGATTTTCCTAGTGTAGTTAGGTTGGATGATTGTATATTAATATATATAGCTTCTACTAGTATAACTAAAGGCAAAATAAAGACACAATAAATAACTCTCCTCAGTGTAATTAGTTTCGGTAGTAATATTCCACATATTACTCCACCCCATAAATTTACAAACATTATATATATAAGTATATATTATTTAACAATTAATAATATATATATAACATTCCGCTATTATCATCTTTAGCCTAAGTGCAAACTTAAAGTTAGCTCATATTATACACATATTATATTCACACATTATCTTTACTTTAAAATAATTTATAAGATTCCTGGTATAATTATCCTGATATAATTACATCCATATTAATTCACTACCGACGTTAATAAGTCAAAATATATGACAAGCTCTTTATGCAATCCATCAACAACTTTACATTTTTTTATTTTATACTTTTATATATTTATTATATTACTCTCCACACTCAGCAAAGCGAGACAGTAGACTCTAAGAACTCGATAAAATAACATTGTCCCGTATCTTACCTCAAGTCAAATACATAATCTCACACTGATAATTTGGGTTCATAAAAGTGTATCCTAAATAATGGTATCGACTAACGACATTCCTCAATAAAAATTATTTTCTGTAATCAAGTACTGAGCAGCAGACGTTAGGATATAGTGAGATATAGTTAAGTTAGTGATTAGGTTAGGTTATAGGTGTTAGGTTAAGTGATATTAAGTTATAATATATGATTTAAGTTATAAATGTTAAGTGTTATAAGTTTATTATAGTTGGTATATTACTCAGTTTAAGATATATATAAATCACTCTTAATAACGTAACCTAATTATGATATCTAGGTTCCTTGATAATTTCTAGCCATTCTAACGATTTATCAAAAACTAAGCATCAAACTTTCTATGATGATAAAGATCTCGTGTATATGCTCTTCATCTAAATAATTAAATTATAATAAATATATAATTATATTAACATTATAATAATATTTAATTAATAATAATTATAACATTAAATTATTAATATTAATAATATATTAATAATAATATAATAAATAATTAATTAATAATAATAATTAAATTAATAAATAATAATAATATAATTTAATTAAATTAATATAAATAATAAAATAACAATAATATGTAAAAATAAATTAATATAAATAATAAAATCTAAAAAAAATTAAATATAAATATATAATTATAATACTTTACATATCTTAATTAATAAATTAAAATTAGTTAAATAATATTTACACTTTAATAATAAAATAATAATATATATAATAATATAATAATAATTAAATATATTAATAATAAAGAATATAATAATAATAATAATTTATAATTTATATATATTAAATTATATTAATTAATATTTAATAATAATATAATAATAAATTAATTATATAATTATTAATATAATAATTAAATTAATAATAATAATATAATAATTAAATTAAATTAAATATTAAGATTAGTAATTGTGAAAACAGACCTGTGCCTTTTGTAATCGAATTTATTTTTCTCTTCACGATTTAGATTGACATTGAAGTAATAAATCGTATCACATGGCGAGACTGAAGGACCACTTGAGGTATTGAACCAGCGACTTCAATGGGAGGAAATGTGATTGCAGAGAAGTATATATATATTATATGTATACATATATATATTATAATTATGACTATATATATATATATATATATATACCTTACTCTGGCATTTCTCCTTCCATTGAGTCGGTGTAAAAACTCCATTGGTCTTCATGTCTCGCCAGTGATACGTATTACTCAATGTCACATCTAAATCCTGGAGTAGAAAATAAATTCGCATACAAATGAGGACAGGTCTGTTTTATTATTATTATTATTATTATTATTATTATTATTATTATTATTATTATTATTAGTTGATTAATTTTAATTAATATTAATATGTCAGATTTATATATAGATTTTGAGTGTTAGGTGAGGGGACTGGAGTTGAAGCAAAATTATTTTTAGAATATCTGTACTCAAAACAGATTTGAATTGACAGTTACAAAGAATGGAAATGGTGGGAGAGTAAATCAACGACCAAACTCATGTCTCATGATCATCATGTAATCATCATCTTGGATCATTCATCATCTATCTATCATACATCATCATCATCAATCATCATGACTCAGTACGTGTTCTATAACAAATAAGTAGATAAAAAACTTCCTAAAGAGATACAATTATCAGGCAGCCTATTCTAGAATGGAAAGGTTCATATAAATGTTATAGTTCGACACTATAAAGTGAACTAAGTGAGATCACTTATGTAAATAGATTGACAGAAGATTATAAGTGATTGCCTCTAAGTCTTAGATATCAGAGTCTCAAGAAATAAATGTAACCTCACTGACTGATCGACTCGTGGGAAACAGATGTATGTTTATATAGAGCACTTTAGTAATTTATGATTTTAAGATAGGGAAAATATTTGAGGAATGTTGATGTGGCAAATGAGACTTCAATCTATATTCAGGAAAGGAATGAAAACGAGAGAAGTATCGTTATATTTGAAAATTTACCACTCTCATGTAGATTGGTAATGGAGCTGTTTCATATAATAATTATATGTATCAAATTTAAAAAGGTTTTGAGTGAATAAAAAATGTAATTATAGAATAAAGTCCCTCATCACGATAATTTAGTACATTTTAATCAATAAATTAAAGATTGACTGTAAAAAAAGCAGATAAGTTTTAATGTTGTTTTGGAACTTTTTGTGACGAATGATAGAATCATATAACGAATATTTTAAATATGAATTAAACCAATTTTTTTTATAAAATATTGATATATTCTAGCCAACTTTTCATCTTTTTCAAATCTAACAGAATGAAGACTTATAAAGTTCATATTATTTTTTTTAAATATTGTTGTTGATAATTTTAATATATTTACAATTTTAAAAATAACGATTATAATGATAGTGTATGGATAATCCCAACCCTACTAAAAATTGCTAGTAGTAGAGTGAATGCTCTATTATATAATTTAATTTAATATTATATTATTATATATTATAATTTATTAATTATTTAATTTATATTATATTTAATTTATATTATTGAGAGTAGATATACACAATTAGAGGGTATTTCATCAAGGAAGTATATAGTGACTTGTATTTTAGATATAATATACTGTAGAGTGACTGATATTTCTAATAGGAATACTAGTACCAAATAATTAAGGTCTCAAAAATAACCCCTTGATAGTAATTTTCTATCTCAGACTGCTTTGGATGCATTATAGCGACATGGGCACTCGCCAGACACATGATCAAGCCGTAAGTGTTATACTGTAAATTCACAGACCTCTACAGCCTACTCTCACAGACTGGTATATAAACCTAACACACGTAACAGCGCTGTAAGAACTCTGTACATCCTTATACGCTGTTAAGACTATAACTCCTAATACTTACCCACCCAACATACGCGATACCACACGTGATGCGACCTCCTATCGCGCTCCCGAGCATCGGGCGTAAGCGACAAACAATGCTACTGAAAATGGCACTCGCTGTCTGAGAGATGGACGTGAGATCGTACACTTATTTTGGATTAAGACCGCGGCATAATATGGACTCGCGTGTAAAGCATGATCTGATCTGATTATAGCTAAGTAGTCGAAACGCGCGCAAGCTAGTGAGTTTTTCAGGTCTCATTACGAAATATGTCACTACAAATATAAAGTAATATATTCACAATAAATACATAGAGGATAGAGAGATGAACAACTGAGGCCCTAGTAATGTATTGTGTCCGGCATAAGTGGTTGACGACTCACGCGCTCGCGCTACGGTCAAATAACTTTTAGAAAGTAAAGCGCGAGAATTGTTCCTGGTTTGTCCGTCTACGCTGCCCAGCGGGAGTGGTGGACTGGTAGAGTGTCGTCGTGGTTGAGGATATGTGAAGTAGCTTTGTTTGATGTGCGGATCGTGAGGTATCTAAATTTTAGGGTGAAGTATATTTCACCACAGGGAACAATTTCTCACTGTCGCGGCTGTTATCTTTTTAGTCCATTTGAAGTGTGTCTGTGGTATCTGCACACACGTTTGACCAGCGAGTGGACATCTACTAGATGTGCGCACTCGCAGGTTCATATTGCTCTCACAGCTCATGTGGTGAAATTACTTTAGAGGGTTAGTGTGGATGTTGGGATATACTACGCACTGATTCAACACCATGCGTTTAATCTCACGTGGTAGCAGTTGTTACACATACAATATTATTCCCCGGTTATTAAAGTATTTCACTGCTTGCCGCGGTGCCCTGTTTGTCTCGCTAGACGCCAGAGGGTGGACGGGTAGAGTGCGTCGTGGGTTTCTCTTTGGTTGTGTATTTGCTTAGTTCGAGAGGTGAATAGACTATAACACACAATCTCACCGCGCCGAACACTACATACATCTCGTCGAGCAAACCTGTAAGCTGTGTATAGATGCTCCAATCGTTTAGGGCGGAGCCGAGATCGCGGAGCTGCAAGGGCCGCAACGCGGACTCTTTCTTGAGAGAGCTCGTTCACACAACTGACTTACGACGGACATCTGCGTAGGGCCCAGGTTTCACATCCCAGCAGTGTGAAATTATAAGCAATATTAAGGGGTTATTTATATAGGCACAGTAGCGTGGAATTCACACTGCGTTGAATCGATATCCTTAGTAAGACTATGTTTGCTCTTACACACACACTACACACAGCGACCACTACGGCTCCAGCTATCACGACTGCAGGCTTACTATATTTACTGAGTTCCATATATATTTAAATTATTATATATTACAGCTCTGAATTTCTCAATCCTAGGTTATTACGATATATTAAAAAATTTTCTCAGCTTCTCAGTAATAGCAATAGTAATATTATTTATATATTATTTGTATAAATAATATTTATATATTATATAATTCGGCTCCGGCTCTCAGGTCTACCGGCTTCCGCTCTACCCTAAGAAAAATTCCGTCTTATGATTCCACCCTAAAAATAATTCTCAGGACCAGTTCCAGATTCTCATTTGATAAACGTGATATGGACGGACCCCCAGCTCCGGTTACACGGCTTACCTTGGGATGGAACCCATTGACGAAGATATTAAAGATAGAGATATAGATTAATATAAAAAAAAAAGAGATTGTTTGTTCTTTCTTCTATATCTTATAAAAACACATATTTATATATAAGATATATATGAATAATATAAAAAGATATATGAATATATATATGAGATATGAGATATATCATATAGTATATTTCTGAGCCTAAAAAAGTTGATAATATATATATATTATATATATATTTATATATATATATTAAGATATATATGAGATATATATATAGATAATATATATATATATATTATAACATAATATAAGATTAAGTAGATATAATATATATATATATATTATATGAGTAAGATATTATAATATATATATATATAGTAGTATAAGAATAGATAGAGATATATAGATGATAAGATAGATAAAACCTTATAATAGCATATTATGAATATAATATGATGTCCGATTAAAGTATTATTTCAACTATAGTATTACATAGGAAATTAATACAATATATTGTAATTTTAACCGAATTTATTTACATTGTATTTAATATGTGAAAAAACATGATTTAGATTGCATTTTTTTACAAATCTATATTTGAAATTGGATTCACCACCAATTGGTATTTATTTATATATATATATTATATATAATAATAAAAATAATATTAATATATAATTTTTGTAGATCTAGATGATAATTAATATATATATATATATATATATTATATATAATATATATATTATATATATATATATATATAATAAATATAAATATATATACATATTAATATATATACAAATATATATATCTCGTAATTTAATAAATGAGATTTGTAAATCTTAAATAATGTATCATTTTTCTCAATTGATGAAATTAACGCTTTAAAATAGAAGGAAAATATAATATTGCTTTCTGCGAATAAACATAAATACCACCTGTGATAAAATTGGAATAAGCTCCTCGACCATTTGCTGCCTTCTGAGCTTCACAATAAATTTCCCTTTCTTAGCGAACTCTGTTTTGAAGAGTCAGCTGAAGCTCCCTCCTAGCCTTTTATAAGAAGATAGACATTATAATAATATATTAATAACAATTAACAATTAGGTACAATTGAGGATTAATTTTTTATAAATGACTTAGTGGTAGTAATATTTACTTTTAATTATTAATATAGACAAAAAGTGCTCAATATATTCGAGTATATATACTGATTTACGATAAATACACGTTCCTACAAGTAAATAATTAAAAAAGATGCTAAGTTTCTTTATTTGATATATCCAAAATATAATGGTCATTTATGACGACAAATAAATATCATTATGAGAATTTCAATAAGTGAATTTCCTTTGGGGATTTAGACGCTTTACTGTAACATATTAATAAAGCTGAGCTTAAAAGTTAATATTGATTAAAGATTTTCATATGTAAATATAATATATATATAATATTATAAATATATATAATATATATATAATATTTATATATATATAAATTATATATAAAAAATATAAAAAAATTATATATATTATAATATTATATAAAAACTATATATTTAAATTATATATATATAATACACAAGAGGGCATTAATACAAAGTATACTTGAATTATTCAAGTATCAAAGTACAAGTACATGACAAGTACTCTATGGAAAACTGCAATATTATATATATTATAAATATATTATAAAAAAATAAATATATAATAATATATATATTATCATTATAAATTTATTTATATATATAATATATATATATTAATATATATAATATATATTATATATTATGTGTTGAGCGGTAAAAAATATTAATATATATATTATATTATTAATTTAATTATATTTAATGTAACCATATACACTTTTTGTCCCTGACATTTAGAGTCAGTATTAAGTTAAGGTGCTGATTACAAGGTACCTTCACCCTCACTAAACTCTCTCACTCCTCCAACCCTCACTCAAAAACTCAGCACCTTTTCCCAAAACCTTGCAACTCTCTCTCTAGCTATACGCACGATACAACACCCTAACCCTCTTCCTACACAACTCACATTATCCTCCCTAAATCTTAGCATTCATCCCTTTATTCCATTCCATATCCATAACATCCTTCTTAGGTTATCCCCCTTCCTTCTTACTATATCCTTAATCCCCTCTCGATATATACCTTATATACCAAACTCTTCTCAAACTCACTCATCTCTGCTCCTTCTATATCTCACTAATAATGTCACTACATAATACATCAATTACTTTATAAACATTATCCACTTCTTCCGCTTACTTCCACCTAGCTCATTATACTCCATATACACACCTCTCCCTCATCCACCCTATTTTCTACTTAAATCCTCTTCACCTCTGTCATAACCTACACCTATATCCTCAGCGCTAACAAGACTCAAACTTTCTCTTAAACTTATATCTCTTAACGTATACCTGGATACACTAGCATTTCAATCCCCCACGTTTCACACCCATAAAACACCGCTTGTTTAATATGATAGATTTTTCTTAAATCAATTTAACTTATCTTAAACTTAAACTTTTATAGATCACCCCCTTTCCATATTTCTCTCATGACCAACTCAAAGCCTCTATCTCCTCATTCACCTATTTAATTCTATGGATTATCTTATTCTTACCTCCTTTAATTCCTCTCCCTCACCTTATACCCATAACTCTACTAATTCACTATACTTTAAAATATCTAAATAATCTTTTTAACTCTTATCTCCAAATTAATCATACCCCTCACCCTTACTCTAACCTATCTAACCCCTCCTACCCTCCTCACTTTCCTCTTACTCCTCTAAACTATATACATAATCATCACTTATTACTCTATTACCTGTGAGATTTTATTAGCCCTTATTTTGTACCACTAACCACTATCTATCTCTAAACATTCATCACATCATCCAAAAATAATCCTATAGCCCTCTACCGCCGTTCTCCGCCACCTTTAGCCCCAAGACTGGGCGTAGAGTGATGTCGTCCGCGACACAGCGCTGATAGTAACATCATGCTTCGGTTATCGCACTCCTTCAGAATTAAAAGTAGTCACCAGTATAATCACGAAATTCTACCTCGCTACGCTCCAAGTCCGACACCCATACAAGCATCCTCTGACAGAACACTGCCCCTGCCTTTTAAACAAACACGCCCTTCGCTATATTAGCTACATCTTTTCGATCAGAGTATACACACCCACTATAACTTTGCCTCGCTAATCCGACACAACGTCACTGTAACCCAAAACTTCCCATCCACCCTCTCACGATTCTCTCATTGAGCAACTACTTCCACGTGAATCTGGCACCTCTCATACAATAGTATTCTCTATCTCAAATCAAAGTCGTAGACTTTTACATCCCATCTTGTGCGCCTCCACAGAGTTGTGGCCACACACCCACCCATACCCACTCTCTCCCCTCACACAAAACCTGCCCAATCTACATCTCTCCACCTCGTCTCATAGTCATCCACTCTCTCTACTTTTCCTATGTCTGTTTCTTCTTAAGTCCTAAAAAACATCCATTCCACTCATTTCTCTCTTTTCCTTCATCATAGCTGTCTCTACTCTCACTCCCCACAGGCTATTTTAGTGTGAGACACACCCCTATAAGTTCCCACACCCTCTTCTTTTTCCTTCTCTCACAGATCCTGCGCTTTGCTCTCATTCCGGCTCGTATTTCATTCCACTCAGAAGAGCTTCTACCACAACCTCTCTTTACACCATCTACTCAAGACTCTCTCTTTGACTACTTCATCCCGTACGCAACTTCTCCCATTACACTACACTTACATTAAAGTGACACTACTACCATCTATCACATATGTTCCACATTCTCCATCCTAATCCCCTTTCCACTAGATACAGCGGCGAAATACCCATCAACAATTCCACGTTTGCCTCCCTATTAACTCCTGATTTGTTTTTACCTCCCTCATCTTACCTTACCCACACATATATGTTACTATATCCTACTAGGCCACAGCCATACTACCTCCTACCTCTCAATACGTTATATATCCTCTCCTCCACTTTCTTGCCTAATCTCTATCTCCATGTTCCTACTCACTCCACTCACCAAGACCTTGACGGACTATCCCCTCTCTCTTATGTCATTGTTCCATATTCTCGAACACGGTCACATTGTGTGCTTATAGAATCTCTCACCTATCTATCTCGTTAATATCTCTCATCATCCACTTAGCTCTCCTCCTACCCTCTCTACACCCTACAATACAGATTCCACATCACTACCTCTATCGTGACAGGCCCTATGCGCACTCTCAAGTAACCTCGTCCTTTATACACTCACCACGCCCTCTAATCTAGTTGCACAGTCCACAACTGTCCTGCCTGTCACCACTGACATATTATCTCACTCTCCTCACTCAACATTCCTCGCATATTTCTCCATACCCTTCTTCATACCTTCCTACCATCACCATTCTCAAATTCCCTCACAAATATCTTATACCTCACACACTTTATTTCCATGACCTCTCACCCTCTTAACACCCATGCCTACTTCCTCTTCTCTTCTACTCTCTGATGGACTGTTCATACTCACTCACATTACTCCAGATAAAATCTTCCTTTATACTCCTCGATTTCATCTCATTTTACACTCTCGTCCACTCTTCATACAACTCCTACACTTACTACTCTCTTCGCCTTTATTCCTATCTGTCCCTTCTTTCACACGTCTCCCTCTTTGCACTGATTTCACTCCATAACTTCCTGAAACTCAATTCCAATCTCCAATGCCTACTATATACTTTAACTCCGAGTACGGGTGAAGACAAGTCAACTATCTTTCACATACATGCTCCCTCATTCTCTTTTCCATCTATTTCTCACACACCTATCCCTTCAACCTCCTCCCACTCACTCACTTATATCTCTCTCTCAATACCACCTCCCCTATCCTTCTCCACTGTACTACT